>BOPP01000007.1:16934533-16977623 GCA_017312745.1 Gryllus bimaculatus | reverse complement strand
TACACACACATGCAAAACATACACACACATGCAAAACATACACACACATGCAAAACATACACACACATACGCAGACATACACACACATACGCAGACATACACACACATACGCAAACATACACACACATACGCAAACATACATCCACACTCATCACACATTTCGCCAAGTGGGTGTCGCTGTTGCAAGGCAGCGTAAATCGCGGGCGCACCGCATCACGCGGCGCGTCGGGAACCGGCCTGCACGCGCGGCGGCGAGGGGTCAGGAGTCGCGCTGCGGCTGCAGTTTGGCGGCGCTGAGCGAATTGGCCCTCCTCGGGGCTCTCGTTAACCGGCGGAGCCCAGTCTCCAGGGACGGAGTCGTAAGTCGCGGCGAGGAGATCGCGTTTTCGAACGCATCGTCTTATTTATAAACAGAGAAAGTAGTATCTTTATGCGTTTTTTTTAATATACTACGTCTTGAATTGTTGGTTGAGAAATATCTCGCCCAAGATGATTGCAACAAGCAAATATGGACAGTGAATGATGGGGTAATTTGTACTGTATTTTTTTAAATGCATAGCATATGAATTTTTTTAAATTAGTTTTCGGTAATGGGTCCATTGCTCAGCTTACATCTGAAATGTGTGTTCGGTGATCTTAATCTATCTTATGCTAATTTAAAACTAACTTACGTATATACATCATTATAAAACCGAAATGGGAGAGGAAACAAGATGCACCTCAGACAAGTGTTAACAATTACACACAGTTACAACAGACACTCTGTTAACAATTATTGTTTTGTGATTGAGATTTTTGGCGAGTTTATAGTATGTTGATGCTTGTATGTTGGGAATCTTTCTTTAAATTTTTTGTGCGAGATAAGCTATTTTTTGGTGTGTTTAGTTTTAGAGTGTTTAGTTATTGGGCGTTTAAATCATTGAGTAAATGTTGAAACATTTACAGGTTGCCGTAAGTCTTAAACAGTCTTCTCCCGAAATGTCTCTATTCCCCAAATTGTGGTGTTAAAAAAGGGGAAAAATCAGATATTGAACATATTAAAATAAAAAATAATGGGAAATAAAAAAATTTGATAAGCAAGACCACGGGGGCCCCTTACATAATGTTTAGGGTGTCACGGCAAAATCATTGTTTTACATACATTTAAACGTTTGAGAACCGTCCTAAAAAAAGGTTTATAGTTACAAAAATTTGCTTCTGACGTGTCTACACAATCTCAAGCGAAACGAAATTGTAAAGGACGAACTTGATGTAAAATTTAAAAATTTAGCGCAGCCACCTGGTTTGGCAAGTTCTATTGCTGCTCGAGCGAGTGTCTCTAATTCTTACGTATTCTTCCAATAAATTTCACATCTTGATACATTCGTTTAACATCTCTTTCCTCTTGATGTCAAATGAAAAATAGTACTTAGTACTCCCTTCTTTTACTAAAGAAACAACTATTGTTCGAATGAAGATAATAAATTCAGTTAAACAGTTATCCAAGAATTAATAAGACAAATTTAAATTAATTCACTACACATATTCCTTTTTCGTCCTAAAGAAAGTAATTGCCTAATACAAAAAGATAAAAATGTAGGAAATAATATTTCCATATGAAGCTTAGTAAAAATAGAACGTAAACGTGCAACTTTTTTTCCCGGGAGTAAAATATATGTATTGTAATATAACTTCCTCTTTATGCAGAAACACATTTGCTCCTGTTCCGGAAACCAACAAATTACTCTCACCTGCGAAAATTGTACAAGATAAAATATTGCATGAGAAATACGCCATGATTTAGTATAAAAAGCCGATAGCTTTTCGCGTCACGTTTTCTGCACAAAAATTTTGCGCCGTTCTAAAGTAATATTAACCATGAAAATTCCACGACCACCTTCAAGTTGATGAAAAACTGTTATTGATTTTTCAAACGATTTCTTTTTGAATTTTCTGCAATTTATAAGGACTGACTGTCGACAGGATATTATACCTCTTGTTTTACGTCTTTTACCAATCATTTCCCTGTGTTTGTTTGTCCTTTTCGTAAAACGCTTCCATGTAAATTCCGGGCCCCTTTAATTACTCCGTCACACAATTTATTCGGCGAGCCGCTCATTAGTACGCGTAGAGACGAGAGCAAACGAGCAGTTTGCGTACTGCGAAATACAGGGTGTATCAATACTGAACGATAACTCTCCAGAAATGGGCTCGCACTAACAGAAGAAAAAAGTACCGTATGTCACAAAAGAAACAATAAAAAAGTATTCACGAGTGGGAAAGGTAAGCACCTGCCCTCACAGAAGAGCAGAAGGGGCTAATTTTTATTAGTGCGTAATAATAGTTAGTGCATCTAGTTTATAATGTTAAGTTTTATTGCATGAATGCATGTTTTGAGAACAATGATACCAGAAGGCGATACTGCTTACGACATGTCATTAACAATCACAATTATATTTTAAAAAACAGGCTACTGACCCTGTTTCACAAAACTCGCTTTAACTCAATTACCCAATACTTAATATGAATTTCGATTATGCCATATTCGGGGCACGCGATTTATTTGTTTTATGATTTAAAGAACAAAATTATTCAAATGACGACGCATCAAATTCGCTGTGGCTGGTATCACCAACCTTCTAATGTTATTCGCAGTATACGCATCTAAATCGTAAATTAGTTGTTATTTGCAATGTAAAGAAAGATTTTATTGTACAACGAATTTTTAAAAAAATGAGCGGCTGTAAATTTTATTTCCAATACTATTTATAACGTAAGAAGTCTCCATTTACGTACATCACCTTAACAACGAGATCTTAATAGATATGAATAAATAGCGCTATCTCCACCGTATTATTATTTTTCTCCCTCTACCTCACGACTAAAGATATTATGAGTCGGCTGAATATAAAATTAACTGCAGCTTGCAGCCAGCTACCTAAGGAACAGATCTACAGACTGCCGGTGCCTCTACAATACTTTGCGCAACTTTGTCCGGATTCAAATAGAGCAATTTCTTGTACCTCCCAGTCTTTTAAATGATGTGGGAGTTTAGCCAAGCTCTTACACAAATTTGGACGAACAAATCCCAGAGATCCGATATTTATCGATAAGATTTGAGCTTTTACGCCCCATTTATTATTATTATTTTTTTTTATTATTATTATCATTATTATTATTATCATTATTTTTATTATTTTATGACCAACTTTTGATTGGGTTGTCACCTGATCTACTGTTTGGGTTTTTCTAGATAGCCAGTAGAGAATAAAAATCTTGGCAAAGTCAATACCATTATGTACGCAAACAACACATCACCAATATACCAATGCGATTTCCTAATATCTGCTTTCCTTGTCCATGTGCTTTCGGCGTTAATTTCTAAATTAGTTCCTTTTGAATTTTGCCACACCCTCTACGCGCGGGCGCGAGGGCCGCGGGTTGTGTTCTCGTGTTGTCTTTGATGTGTCGCCCGTCGCCGGCGGTGGTCGTTGTTGGTTGAGCCGTTTCGATGTTCGCGGAAGGGTTCAGTCGCCCCGACGTGTGCGAAATCATATTAAAAGCAGCGTCCCACCGTGAATTCCTTCCATTTACTAAAAAACAAATGATGGCATCGTAACAAATGATGGCATCGTAAGATAAAATAGGCAAAAAACTCAAATTGAAAATCCAACCCCATTACTACAATGCAGTGCTTCGTATGGTTAAAAGAGAAATAAAAATGTTATTTTACCACACGTCCGGGCTCAACTTATTACACTTTCGCACTCTGCAGAATTCTGTCTGGCAATGTGTATGTCTTGAAACTGTTCAATATGTAAACATGAACTTCACATCTTTTCAGGAGATTGGTGACATTTTTCGTAATAATTTGCGGCCTCCAAAGCAGTTTATTGTTATTATTTTTTTTCATTATGCGAATCATTCAAAACAATCTTGTCGTAGCAAAATAGTTTACTGTTGCTTATGACAAGGGACACTATTTAGGATGAGATCCTGCTGTTGATGCTACAAACTTGTATCGTGCTTGTGTTTGTTATTCTAGTAAAGTGGTTAGCTCGAGGTTAACTTCACAAGAAGAAACTTGTTTTGGAAGAAAGAAAGTGTTTGTTTTCGGCAGTTGAAGTATTACAAGAGAGTGCGTGAATTGAAGTAAGAAACGAATAATTTTGTGGCCTTTTTCTGTTGGTTGCGAGTTGAGTTGCTGCTTAAATTCGTGACCTAGTCTATCACTTTTTTTACCCTGTTTCTAACAGGGTTGGCTGAATATCGTCTAGAAAACCACCTGGGATTTAAAAACTTATAAAAAGCTTGACACTCCCCTAAACACCACTTATTTGTAGCACAACGTAAGTACTATATTTGTTGTAAAAACCATTCCTATCTAAGGCCCAATTTCCGAGTTCTCACAACGGATGTGTTCACCAGGAATAGAATGTTCTAGTTTAGGTCACTCGTCACAACTTTTACGTCAAATCTTCAGGATAATGATTTTTCCTTTTTAAAATTGAAGATTCACAAAAAATGGAAATAATTGTATTAATTAATTTCATGATATTTTGATTTCACAAGAACAGAAAAATTCCGAAAGGAACAAACCAATGCAACACCTTCAAAACAGTTTATCACTTTATTACGATTTGCCTAGTTCCAAATTGCCTTGCAAATAAACATTTTATATTTTTAACATAAATCATTTATACATTTTCTATGAATTCCGGAACCGAAATAACATTTTTAAATGCAATTTAAAACGGTAGAGATAGTGAAAATAAAAATTTTGTTTCCCCAATTTTACCAGCGTGAATATGAAATAAAATAAAGAAATTTCACACTTTCGGAAATGCATGTTTTGTCTGCAATATGAATAGTAAAAATGATTTCACAGTTTCAATTTTTTATTTTATTTCAACTTTTAAACTATTATTTTAAGGTTGGGATAATAACACCTGAAACCGAAGGACTTTTTTCCTTTTGTTAAAACTGTACATTTATAAAAAATTAAATTAAATTTGACACGAAACCGCAAAATTTCACACTTTAGAAACCGCGTGTTGTATCCCAGACTTGACTGGTCGCAAAATGGCCAGACAATATTTATTGCACACTCAAAGCGTCAATATGTTTTATAGCGCATTGCGCGTTGTATCGGATGGGAACGTCACTCAAGTGTCGACTTGCAAAGCGAAGCGAAATAAAAGAAGCTGCAGTTGCAAAGCGTTCGCGTGGCACATCGCAACCGCATTTGATGAGGGAGTGAGTATGAGCGGCTGCGGCCGTAAATTTCAAGACCGCCGGAGAGCCATGGCGACGTTTATTAGGACCAAGCGTTAAAATAAATCCTGAATCATTTGTAATGCTTGTTTAGGAGGTTTTGGTAGCTTTTTATTTGCTCGCGATGGAGATGAGATAAAGAAATGTAATGCTGCGCGATAAAAACTGCGAATTTATCTCAGAAAATCTCTTATTACAGAACTTTGGTAACGATGTGGATGTGTGTGGATAAATCCAGTTGCTAAGTTGGGAGTTGCAAAAACAAAATACTGGTATGTTGTGTAGCCAGAACCCATTTTTTGTTGGTTCTTGATACCGAAAAATCGAATGACTGCAAAAGGTATATTGTCCATCCGTCCGTGAACAACGCTAGCGGTTAAACCGTTCCGCTGATTTTCTCCAAAATTGAGATTCCCCAATCGATCTGGCTGATGTCTCGGCCCCTTGAATTTAAAACCAATATTGTAATTTTGGAGCGAGGGAAACTTTACATAAAGCCCCTGGGACGTTTTACAAAATTAAAAGAAGGGTAGTGTGAAGGATATTTAAGAGAAAGGCGCAGGTTTTATTTTCGTTAAAAACTCGGAATTTTTCGAAAAAAGCAAAAAATTTAATTTTTTCGTCGTTTTTCTACAACTATAGTTACAAAGATAGGGATTTTCTCTTAATTAAAACTGTTCTTTAAGATAGATTTTGGCATTAGGTCATGTACAATTTTTCGAAAGCACCTGTGGCGTCTTGCCGGGGCAATAAATTACAGACGTGAACGACTTGTAAATATTTAGTATTTATTAGGAATGAAATACTCCGACACCATAATACTATATACAATATTTACAAATAAATGACCGTTACAAGAAGGAACTTTCCCTGGTTACCACCACTGCTGGCCCGATAATTATGTTCGGTGTGATGCACCAGTACCTTACGCGAGCATACCAGCGAGTATGCCGCACCTACCGCCTCGCCGAAACACGTCGGCTTCGGTTCCCCGATAAGGTAGCCTATGCATTACAATGCAACGCCTCGCACAACCCACACGACGCCTTACCGACGCGCCCAAGAATCAGATGAAAACAGAAGATCGAGCTAGGTCGGGATTCGCTTATATACCTTCTGGGCAGGCTGACGGAACTGCGTCACCCGCAGTGTCCGCCGACGCGTTTCCGCCGTGTTCGGGGTCTCCCAGTTTCCGCCCACGAACCCCTCTTCCCTTGCTCCCTAGCCTTTGTGCAGCCCAGCGTCTCTTCCGCCAGCGCTGTCCACGTGGCTGATATAGTACGTTTGTACTGGCGACAGATATGACGCCACACACCACTTTCTTAGCACCACTGTTTTTTACCTCTTCATCGTGCCTGCGGCGAATGATCTTATCGATCAGTATGTGGAGAATGGTGTTATCGATCTTTTGTTTTGTGGCATCTTTTATCAGCTTTTTTTATTTATTTATTCTTATGGTTTATTATGTAACATTTATCTTCTTCTTTTAGATTTCATAAGCATGTATATTTAATATTAGTTTTGATTAATTTTGCTGATTTTTTGTTGTTGTTTTTTAAACCTTAAATGAGCAATGTTACTCTAGTTTCTGCAATAATACATTTTGTATAATTTCATGGTCCAGGAAAAATACACACCAATTATGAAAAAAATTCATTTCATACGTTTTGTTAATGAAATCACGAAGCTTTTAGTTCAGGGGGAATGTGATATGCCAGTTTTTCTAAAACCGATTGGGCAATATGAAATGATATTTTGTAATGCTTTCCATTAGTGACCCAATGAAGGAAATTATTTATGAATAAAATTTTGTTTATTCCTGCCCTGATTTTAATAATTGAAACGAGTAACTTTGGAAAAATTGATCCCTGTCGGAAATAAACCATCAGAGTCGTGTGGAGTGGCTTTTGTTTTTTACTGCTAAACTCTCAATTCGAAGCTCTGGAGTAACAGGTTGAAAAATACAGCAATTATTGATGTTTGTTTTTATTACGGGAACGCTCAAAAGATGAGGTAAAGCGAAGCGAAATTCTGCAGTAGTAAACATACATTTCATGTATGTTTATGTTCCTAAAATAACAGTACAATTGAATGGTTTCGAATGTAGCAAACAGAGACAATGTAGAAACCCGCGCGTAAAGATATCAAAGTTAAGACATGAAGCCTTCAGAGATTGACTTAAATCGGGATGTGATTGCATTAGACTTTTTTAATATTACAATCGTTTGTTATTCGAAATATTTTTATCTCGTAGCAAATTATTCCTTCATCTTTTCTCAGTTTAACGTCCACGTTCTATGTGAAATCATTCTAGAATGCAGTGGAATTAAGACGTTTCATTATGAAATGATGTTACTGAAATGGTAATATTACAATTTTTATCTGTTTCGATTTATTTGCTAAATTAATATTTATATTTCAGTTAACGTATACATTCGCGAAATAGTCATGCTACACACCAACCGAGAATTTGTCATGATCTCGAATTACTGTAAGATGTTAGTTCTGTGATAATGGTGATTGAGGCGGTGGTGGTGTTGGAGGCGATGGTGGTGTGGAAGTGGGTGTGGCTGTAGTGGTGTTGGTGGTGATGTTGCAGTTGGAGGTGACGGTGGTAGTGTTGTCGGAGGTGATGGTGGTAGTGCTGTTGGAGGCGATAGTGGTAGTGTTGTTGGAGGTGACGGTGGTAGTGTTGTCGGAGGTGACGGAGGTAGTGTTGTCGGAGGTGACGGTGGTAGTGTTGTTGGAGGTGATGGTGGTAGTGGTGTTGGAGGTGGTGGTGGCGTTGGTGTTTGAGGTTTTGGCGTTGGTGGTGTTGCCGCTGGAGATGAGGGTGGTGGTGTTGAAGGTAATGGTGGTAGTAATGGTGATGAAAGTGGGGGCGTTGGTGTTGGAGGTGGTGATAATGGAGTTTGTGTAGGGGCGGTGGTGTTGGTTGGTCGTGTGGTGGAGGTTTGCCGGCGCGGCGGCCGCTGTGTGTGTGCGTGCGTGCGTGCGTGCGCGCGAGTGCGCCTGTCAGCGTGTGCGTGGGCGCGCGGTTGGCAGCGGTGGTGGCGGCGGCGGAGGGGGGTGGAAAGGGCGCAGCTAAAATAAACCACAGCTACCGCACACACCCGCGCGCTGCTACTCCAGGCCCCGCGACGCTCAATGGACGGACGGCACGGCGCTACCACCAGACTTCTTCGCTTCTCCTTCATTTCTCCTTCTTCGCCTCTCTTTTATTTCTCCTTTGTTTCTCTTCTACTTCTTTGCTTCTCCTTTATTTCTTTTTCTCGTTTCTCCTTCAATTCCTGAATTTCCTACCTTCTCGTTCACGTTATGTTCGTAAATACAAGAGCTCATTACCCAGCAACCAGAAATAATTTTGCTAACTTATCATTCAAATGACTTCATCAGCTTATTCATCAGAATCAATGATACTAATGAGATATTGCTAAAAATACTTCACCATACCAGAATCACACAAACAATTTTGTATTAGAGCGTTTGTTTACCTAACAAGAGTATTATTAGAGTAGTTCTTCAAAAAGGGCGACCGGTTAAATAGTTTTAAAATGTTCCATTGTCAAATCTCACCTTTGAACTAAATTAACAGTGCTTTTGTGTGTCGTTTGGCATGATTTGCAGTGCATCAAAATTAAAATGTTGGTGAGTATTTTGGGATCCCCCCCTCTTTCCCGCCATCGCAATGAAGTTTTCATCATGTCTCTTGATTGGAAGTACAAATATTCAAATATTCAATTCCCGACTCTAGTTTGGTCAAGTTTATTGTTTAGAGTATAACGTGTTTTCTCGTAAATGTCAGATACCAACGAGCGACCACTGAAAAGCATTTTTCTGAATTCTTTTACATAAGCGCAATAAAATGTTTTGTTCAGTTACAAATTTTGATTCTGTTCAATCTGTAGTTGTAAGTCACTTGCAGTACTTGAATACTGCATCTTGCAATAACCAGAATTCAATTTAATTTCAGAAAAATACGCCTCTGTTTTAATCATAAAATTTATAACAGTGAAAAACTATTAAATTTAATATAATCACCTAATGAAATAAATAGCACTACTGAACTCTTTTTTTTTTTCAGGCTAAAACTGTAGCAGTATATTTTTCAATCCGTTTTTAAATCTAATGCAACTAATTTTCCCGCAGAAGAATTTTAATGTGTTCTCGTTAAACGTTTTCAAAGCCAGTCTCATGAAGACGCAATCTATATGCTATTGCTGTCCTCTACAACGTGTGTATGGGTTACAAACGACCTCGAGTCAGCGAAAATGCTGCAGTGCGATTTAAATTGAATCGGCACGTAACATGTGTTATTGCGACCAAAATGTAATGTAAATGCAAGGCTTGTGTGCACGTACTTCTAAAAATCATAGCTATTTAAACTATTATTTTCGATTTTATCGTTTGTAATATCGCGGTTCTATTGGATACATGCGATAATTTCGGGAACTTATTTCAGTCACGATTCTGATATTCAAATCCAGCTCTATTAGGTCGCGTTTATTTCTGTGTTAGTATTTTTTAGTATTTCTCATTAAAGGTTTTGAATATGCACGATTGATAATTGGAGTCTTTAAAACAAACAAAAAAAAATATTTTTCAGATGTTGCTCATATTGAGGTCTGGCACATGGTAATTAATAGAACAAATGCGTTAATTAAAGTTAATTAAATTTTTATGAGCGGATGAAATCTATTTTAATCTGTTTTGCCTATCTAATATTACACGAGTCAATTTTCAAGAGCAAATAAAATCTACTTACTCACGAGTGCCATTCATTGTTTTCCAATAGAGAAAATAAACGGAAATCTAATTAGTATCATAGTGTGTACGCTCTTACAGAAACACGTCTGTCATTGTTTTAACGTCACTGGTTAGGAGGCTTACGCGGCGGTACCTCGCAATTGGGAGATACCTGGTTGAGGAAAACCTCGCAAGTTGTTGTGTAGGTCGGCGTCTTACTTCGAATGATTTAGATTTATTCATTAAAAAATGGAACATGTGACGAAGGGGGGGGGGAATTATCTGCGCACGTTTTCTTGAGTTCCAGAATCCCTTCCCGTCATTTTAACTATAAATAGTTGGAAGATGAGTAAATTTTTAACATAAATGAACAAAAATAAATTTTAAAAATCGCAAGATTAGCAATATTTGAAAAACAGTTATGAGTGAAGATCAGTCACCTCCCGCGATAAAAACCTACAATACACATTCAGACTAATGACCTTACCAGTTGAAGTGCCCGAAATCATCAGTCAATCAGTGCGAATTCCCAGCTTCTGAACTTTGCGTCACAGAAATATAGGCCCAGTGCTCTGCGTTAGTAAACTACCTGTTATTGATAAGTGGTGAGATTAAATTCTACAAAAAAGAAAATAGTCTCTTGTGAAAGATCGTCGAAGATAATTTGTCATCATTCCATCAATATAATTTTACATATATTTCGGGTTTCTGGTCGTTTCAGACCACTCATTTCTATGTTGTCTCTGTTGAACCGAGGGGTAATTCTCTCTCCGGCAGTTGTGCACTTATGGGGTCATTTGAAAAGTCAAAAACTCACTTGAATCTCTTGGTGCAGAAACCCCTGATACCCATTTTTAAAGCAGATTTTGAGATACGTTGATCACACGATATAATAGTATATACAGACGCATCGACTGGTATAAAAATCCCTCAGGACCGCCTCAAACTGTGGATGTAATATCTGGCCAATGGTTTTCGTTTTGTGCACAATCGGGTGTAAAGTAATTCAGTTTTTTTTTTTTTCCTTCCGAAAAATCGTTGAGAGCAGGCATGAGGTGTCTCTGCACTAATCGATTGATTTTACTTGACCTATTACCTGTGGAGAGGGCAGAGCGGGTGATAACCGGATTCGACTTCGCGCGGGCGAGGTTTTTACGTGTGCTCGCCCGCGGCGCCGGCATCGGATTGTGTGCCGGCGCGCGCAAACGTCTCAATTCAGAACTCCTAATGCCCTCAATTACTCGCTGAAGACGCTCATCGGAAAACAATGGGCGGCGCGGCGGGCGGCGATGCCAGCGCCTCGTGCGGCGCGCGCCTGCACTACCAATCTGGCGCGGGGCGAACCCCGCTCTGCGCAACGCGAGGAGGCGAGTCTTACGCCGGCCGGCAGCTGCGGCACCGTGGAGCACAGGAATTCGAAATGGGAAGATGAATGCTTAATGGTCGAAAAAATGTGAATCTGGAGAATGTGGGGTTATTTGTAAGGGAATCTATCCGCGGAGGTATCCGGAAGTTCGGAAGAGACAGAAATTTCAATACAGATGGCGGACTGCGCTGCGAATCTTTGTGCTGGAAAATATTAGGAAGCTCGAAATAAACGTGCAATTGAATGAACCGGGAATATTTATACGGAAATCTGCCCGGGAAAATATCCAGAAGCCCGTGCAAAACTTGGAGCTACAAAACACCGGTAAATCTCATTCCTGTAATGCATATTTTGTATATAAATATTTGTGGTTTACCATAACTAAACCAATGTCATCATCAGTACATCATTTCTCTTATATTAATAACGGTTAGGTAATATTGTGGTTTTGCTTCTTGAACCGTATTAACATTTCATTTATCACTTGAAAACTTGCTAATCAAACAATGCACCAGAAGTTCAAAAGTATTTACTTTTCGCACTTTTCAAAATTTAAGAGGTTTTAATGAAAATCTAACCTGCACTATTTTTTATACGTGCACTTTTTCATACGTTCGAGTAAAACCTTCAAAGAGGAAAAAATGGATTAATATTTGAGAAACCTTTTTTTAAAAGAATGTCGAAAGGGGTTCGTGTAAAGTGCCCCGCAGAAATAAATGAAGTAGACGGTAACAAATTCGCAGTCTTGGCAGCATCAGCTGAATTAAATCGGGGAATGTAATGCGGTTCATTTTTTCTTTGTCGCACTTTCTAAGAAAAGAAAGTATTGCTAACTTGCGCCGCAAAAGGGCGTATCTTCTGCAGAAAAACTCTTATTGCCGGGCCCTGGGAACGAAAAAGTGGATAAATGTTCCTAAATACCAGTATAGTAAATTACATCCGCTAAGATGTTGTGTAATCTGAAAGTAGAGATTTTATTCTTAATATGTGTTCTAAAAAATCGGCTCTTTAAAAAAAGTCATATACACTTTTTGAGGGAAAAAAGAGGCGGAATTTGTGCTTGAAATTAATGCAATAAATAAAAAAAAACATTTTCTCAAAAACGATTCCAAATCTTTTTCTTGAATTTTCTTCCAAGATAGAACAGGAAATGCTTAAAAGAATAGCGCAGTCTAATATTCTTTGATCACATTAAATTTTCGAAAATTTCAAATTTAGAAATATGGGAGAAAGTATGTGCTGTTAAGCACTATTCGTTCTATTGGCGAAGTGAGTTGTTTTGCACAGCGGGGTGAGCCAGCGGGTGAAGGGGTGGATGAGAGGGTTTCGCCAGCGCTTTCTGCTCCCGCCCCCGCCCTCCCACCTCAAGTGGACCGTCGTCATCGCCATTCATCGCACGCCGCGGGCGCCGCTGCCAACATTCCAACGCAACCCCCTCCCTTCCCCCCACCCCACCCCCCGGTGAGGTACTGCTCCCAACTCTGCGCCGTAGAGGAATCAGGAGGGAGTCACGCAAAGCATTTTGTCTGCTCACCTCTTCTTTTGAAGTGAAATACTTATTAACGTCATTTGGCCGATAAAGAGCAAATAACGGACGGTGTAGAGGTTTACAAACAACCAAGTCCGTTATTTTTTTAAGTCGGTCGCGTACATATTTTTGTAACATCACTTTCGTAGAAGAAAAGTTCATATAAATAATAAGTACATTTTTAACTTTATTATAAGTAATCTTACGCCATCGTTTGCCACAACTCATTAGTTTCGATTGGCAGAATGTTAAAAATCCTGATCGAACGCCCGCCATAATACGGAGTTTTTGCCAGGCGTAGCGTACAGCAATCGACTCTCGCTTTTCTGTGCATTCTCTATGGACTACTGATGTGAAACGTGAACTACGCATGTGTAGAAGATCGATAGTGCTGTCAATTGCTGCAACGCCTCGTGGTGAAAAATGTCCCTAATGCGTGACTTTCCGTTCCTGTGATTGGTTGAGTCAACCAATGGATACTCCTCAGTCTAGGGTCTCGGATTATTGAGAGCCGAAAGATGAAGATGAAGTGAACGAAACATTCAAAGCAGTGACTCGGGACAAAAAGGGCTCACAATAGAATTTTTCGCCCGTAAATTACGCTGTTTCAAATAAAAATAGTATTGTCACAAGAAAATTTATGGTATTGTAGTTATTTTTGATACCAAAGTTATCATCGCGCATTATTTTTCAGATCTTTCTAATGAAATAAATAGATTTTAAAATAAGTTTATTATAAACGGGGGGGGTGTTAATTCACTTATTGAAGAGAAAATTTTAAAATATTTGAATTGCAACAATGTGTTCTTATTTTTAGTATCGCCATGCTTATGCATTTCTGTTTAAAAATTTGATTCATATTTTAATCTATTCGTTTAATTTTTAGAGGTTATATTAATTGAATGAAATTACGATTTCTAGTTATAATATTTTTTGTTTGTTTCAGGTGAGTCGTACTGGCATTATTTTCCACAGAATTGAAACAGTGCCTCAGTGAGTATTATACTTGCAAATATATGCTTCGAAAGGTATAAAAGTTACGACAGCTATTTATTGTAACGTATTAGCCAGCGTGCCTCATGGCATCTATTTGGGGACGCTTGGTAGAGAATTAGCCTCGCCACAGGAAGAAGGGTTTTTCCGTAAAGGCAAGAACGCGGAAACGGGAAACACAAGGCGTTGGGGTATCCGGCCTTTAGAAACTTTTCACTGTTATAACAAGCGAGGGGGTGGCGTGACGTAGTAGGTCACGTGGGCCTCGCCTATATAACAGAGTGTACAGAGCCAGTGGGTGGGTTCTGGAGACAGTGGGAGAACCTCGTGCGTGTGCACAAAACTTGGCGCCACGACGGTGCATATGCGAGCCAGGCTCGCGAGGCTCGAGTCACTAGTCTCGCTAGTCACTAGACGAAGCCTGCGGACTTTATGTCCTTGGGTGACTGCGGTCACGGGGGAGCGATGCTGTGTGCGTGTCCGAGGTGAAGAGTGGTTGAGTACCACGATTCACGCCGATTCTCAATCGGATAAGATCGCTCCTGGGATCGAGGCAAACCAGCCGTTGGTGCGCCAGAACGGACTTTGTGTCCCAGCGTGACATCCGGTCACGGAAGCTAGGCTTTGTGCGCGCTTCAAAAGTAGGAGTGGCGAATGCCACAATCAAAACCATCTTCATCGGGTTTGGATCGCTCCCGCGATCAGGGGATAGTAGGTCTATCAGAGCTAGGGTGTAAGTAGATTATTAAGTGTATATATTTGTTTTGTTTTCTTTGTTAATATATATATTGTTAAACGAAAGCTCTGTGTCTGTGGTCGTAGTGAGTATCCATGACGTCACATTATAATACGTTCTTTTTATCATCGAAAACCATTGTGTTTAAACGGTTCTTACATAATGAATTACATTGTTTTTGCTTAACTTGTAGAATTTAGTATAATTCACGAATTCTACGGCGTTTCGGGTCTCAATTTTAGACACTTCTTCAGGCTTACATTACTTGAAAATGACAATAAATTAGAATGAAATGGATCCTATTACTTATTAACATTAACATAAAAATATTGTACAGATTAGAAAGAACAAAAAATTACAACCAATAATTTATATATATATACACAGGCAGTGGCCGACCAGCGGTGACCCAGCCTCTTAGCCATGGGAAAAGAGGTGCGTGTAGTTAGAACGAAAACATCCCTTTACCTTATTTACTGGTCGTCTTAATCTTAGGGTAGTATTTCTCATCGTCACACAGCGATAGATACAGGGACATTTGTAAGGAAAGCGCACTGTTATAATTTGCCTCGGCTGGGAATCGAACCCCTGGGTTGTACCGTGAAAAGCTAGCACGCGAACCACGAGCCACCTGAGAAGGTGATACCTTGGCTATTATTAATAATTAAGAAACTTTAAAAAATGCCAAAACATTTTTGAGAGAGATTCTTATCAAAATGTTTGAGTTATTTTAACTTGATAAGTCAGTAATTAACCATAACAAGCTTCTTCACAAAGTTTGTCCAATTAATTTCTCCCTTTTTTAGCCAAGCTGAAAATCTTAGAAACAATTTAGAACTGTTTAACATTTCTTTTAAATTGCCGGAAGTACTCTCTGTATTATTAATGAGTGTGCAATATAACTTGTTGATGTTCATGTGTCAGAAAAGATGAATGACTGGTCAGTACAATGGAGGCTAAACGACTATACCATTTTGTGCGTGAAGAAATACATATTCCTCAGGCAGAATCATTTGGTATATTACTTCAATAATTCATTATAATTTTTGTAGTGGGTTATTAATGTTTTAGTATTTTAAAGATGTACAGAGATTTTGAGAAATAATAATTCATTTAATATTCTGGCTGTAGATCAAATATGGAAAATCTGTCTCAATGTATTTTTTAGCTGAAGTGAGTCATAACGATCTCTTGGAGCGTATGGAAAGCACGTGGCTGTCTGTTCAGTTCCGTTCATGAATGAAATTACGGTCTTTAATTTCTCTTCCTGGCATACAATGTGCCGATTCCGAGAATCGTTTTGTGATAAATGGGACCCAGAACTCAAATGTGTCTTAATTTTTGGTTTGAGATCCTTGAAGACAAAGATGTCATGAGAGACATGATGTATTGGGAAACAGATTGAAGGTTAAAGAAGTCTCAGTTCATGAGAAAATGTCCTACATATTGTATTAGAGCTCTTTGTAATATAGACGTGAATGAACGCATACACAATGCGTATTGATGTGGTGATTTGTAATTATTTTTTCTGCTCATTTCCTGATAATTTTTTTACCTGGAATTTAATTCATGTTGAAAAAATATATTTTACCCTCTGTGTGAGGAAGTACCATATTCATCTGGTGAAATCGGCAGAAATGGAAATTAGCGCGCACAGATTTGAGCTATCGGAATTATATTTCCATGCAGCAGACATCACGACACCAGATTGTTTTTCTTTGCGCGTATAATATTTTTATTTTAAGACATTTTGTTCTATGATTTTTATTGTTCCAAGAAAACTGGATTCCATATAACCGTTTATAAATACTTTTTGTTATTAAAAATGCACCGCACTTTGGTAATATTACTCCCTTTTCAATAAAATATTTTGAAGAAACGTTAACACCAAAATTTATCAAGAACCTATACTTTGTTTGAATAGCGAAGCTTTAAATATATTTTTTTATCCTGTTTCAAAATTCATACACTGAGTACAGCATTATGTTTCTGTTTTTGCTTGTTCTATTTCTTTGGTACGGATTACATAGTTGGGTTAGGTTTCAGTAACTGAAAGTACAAAAGAAAAGCTAGTGCCTATGCCCGACATCGCTTGAAACATGATTTATTTCAGAGATCGTCTCGCCCTAAATGTCGGCATTCAAACACTACATCGGAGATTGTATCGCATCAATTGATCGCGTTGCAGTACTGTCTTTGATCTTTATCGTAATCTGCGATCTATGTTAATGCAAAAGTTTGAGAAAGCTTACGTATACTACATATAGGGATGTCGAACGTTCCAACCTCATGGCCAAGTAATTGTTTTGCTACGATGATCTTGGTGGGAATTCTATACCTTCACACAGTCTAATACGAAACATAGTGTTGTGAATTATCTCCATATGCTTTCACGTATGACACAGTGAATCCTCCCCCCCCCCCACTGAAAATTTTAAAAGCGGTCCTGTGGTCTTACAAATTAAACATTTTCTTTTATTAAATATATTCGATCCGTGATTTTTTTAAGTCGACAGTTTATAAAGTAGTCATGACTCTCCAAGGTATGTGGCAAACATTGAATAGTTTAACAGACGACGTCAAATCGTTTATATTTATTAATTCTGTAATGAAAGTTGTAATTCATTTTTCTTGTAGGGTTTATTAATTTACTAGCCAAATATGTCGAAAATAAGTGTCCTGTGGGAAAGAGCTCCAGATATGTAGTTGTCCCCTTCTTTTTTTTCCGGCGGGGCACGCCTATGATTACCTGAAAAAAGGATTTTAATTCCCTTCAAAACGGCAATAAATTGTAGATTGTATTCTGTATATTCAGAAATTAATGAAATAAAGTAGTAATTAATACAAAATGAGGGGTAAAATAAGATTTTATTATCAAGTTGGAAAGATGAGACTTCCAGGCGACGCAAATACCGCATTCATAAACTGTTATGATTTACAAACCTACTGGGACACGAATATTTAAAACAAACTATTCATTGTTTGTATAAAATACAATTATTATTTGCTTTTGGTTACTTGTGGTACAGTTTTAATTATTTTGTGACAAAAACTAATAAATTTCACTAATTTGTGTGAAGGAATATTCTATTTCTTTAAGTGAGGTTTTACATTTCAAAATCTGCGATACACATAGCAATGAAAAACATTTCATGAATCGGTGGAGAATTTCGCTTCTTACTGTTGCCATTTTATGGTATTGGCACCCCTGATACAGAGGGGCCCCGTGACTTAATGTGACCTTTCAACTTCTCTGGAAAGGAACCTGTATCGTGAGTAGCTATACAATAGTTGTGTCAATTCTCAATACGAGTTGTGAAAGGATCCTTTTATCCCGAATGGTGTTCAGCCTTTCTGCTGGTATTAAAATGAGACACGAAGTGAATGTATTGTAAATCACAATCATTTATCACAGTTTTATATTAGTTCTGCCTGGCTCTTTCTCGATGCTTATCATAAAGGTAAAAATATCCCAAAACAAGTATTCAACAACATTTTATTTATAAATATCTCGACAGGTATTGTAAATGTTAATTAATTGTTAGAATATTTCTCGTCATCAGAAAGAAGAATTGGTTCCTCACAAAATACTCTTTTTGTTTAAGAATGGGTTAATTCCTTTCTGAATAGTTTTAGCAACCATTTTTTCTTCATTATATCGTTATCTCTTTTGACGGTTTACTAATGCCTCGTAAATATTCCTGTCGGTATTATTTTAGTGCACTAATGTGTATGCTAATATTAATCAAAACTGAATATGTCATTCTTATTTAGTATATAATAATTAGACCATCTGTTTTGTATGCTAGTCGAGTTTGGTGTAATGCTTCATTATGTTACATTAAAATTGACAAATTATACAAAATAAATTGTTAAGGAAAAATAGCTAAAGTGGAAATACTCGTTCCCAATAAACACATATATCGTGAAGTTCAAGTTAATCCTTTTCATTTTTATCTGAAACCAAATCGCTCTTTAATAATCTTCCAAAATCTCTTGCGACTTTTAACACTAAAGCCTATTAAAATATAAACTTAAAATATTTGAAATCATTATTATTATTATGATTATTATTATTATTATTATTATTATTATTATTATTATTATTATGTAAACAGCATAAAATATTACACAATATAAAAATATTATGTAAACATTTTGAAATCAGATTTAAACATTTATTTTTAATGTATAATTAAACATACGTATGTAGTTTTTGAACGTCTTTAGACGTTGCCTTTAATGTAGAACGATACTCAGAATTTCTTTCATATCCCTGAAGAATTTTATAAAATTTCAATCAACATTTTCATCTGAAGAAAGTTTATGGTCCTCTTCTCTAAAATGTTACGTATTATCATAAAATCGAAGAGGTAATATTTGGTTGAAGCTATGAATTCGGAAAAGCTGCGGTTTTTATTGCTTTTGTGGAAACGGAAAGAGCTTAAAGATTGCTATCTTTTCTGATCTAGAAATTCCGTCGAAATCCCATGCGAGCCAAATTCGCGCCGACAGCGGATTGCTAATTGCTAATTTCCTCTAATTTTCTACTTGCTTTTGCTTCTCTACCGTCAGCTGCGGGAAAGAGATCTTCATCCTTTATTCATTAACTTTTGATACAATTAGCCTAATTATTCCTTGACGTTAAAAACGATTGCCTTTAAATTAAGATGAGCAATTTCTTTACTTTCGTTCCTGAATTTTAATTCTTCTCCCTTGACCTCAGTATTTGCGACTCTAAAACCGAAAATGTTTTCCTTCCTTTAGAGATTTGTTGGAGAGTAGTATTTGGACGTGTAAGAATTGGAGAAGTTAAGTTGCGAGACATAAAGTTCGAGGAAAGAGGAATTTATTGAAAAGTAGCGTCAGTTGCGCTTTGGAAAACGACTTTGTTGGATTCTCAACTACTTGAGATCGGAACCAATTTTAGATGAATGATAATGAAAATAATCATCCACAATGTGTAAAATTTAATTATTTTTCCAGTAAATCGCTTTATACATTTTTTGGAAATAATTTACTCATGATATTTGGAAAGACCCCATTTCCTATGGCTGGGTTCGAGGTCTCCGGTTCTACGAATATTTGGTTCGACCTGACGGGAAAAAAGTTCTGCGCGTAGTAGATGCGGTTTTAGATGAAGATTCGAACCGATGCAAGTCTTGTGTACCCCCTACCCAGTAGTGTAAAATACTTTAGCGATCTCGGCTAAATCAACATCTGGCATTCAAGAATGAAAAAAACAAACTTGCTTATGTATTTCTTTTAGGATATCTACTCCATTGAAGAAATAAAGTTCGCAAATCATTGAAACAATGGCGCCAGAATTTTCGTTTCGAGGTGGTAACACTGGGCAGTAATGCGTTAAGGTAGGGAAAACCTGTGTTTGATTAGGTTAATTTTATTCCCTTCGATTGCGTGTTTCCAAGGCGACGGCGAGGCTACGAAATGCATGACTGATTATTTTGCGTTTCCGACAATCTTTCTCGAGAATTCTCGGGATTTTCGAGTCTCGAGACGTTAGCGTCGAGAGTCTCGAACGAGATGGAATTTCTTATCGCTAGTTTTGAGGACTCCGATTCCCCGAGTATTTGGCAGGAAAAAGTTCTGCTCTGCGTGTAGTACGTCGCCTCCATGACCTTGTCGGTCGTCTCGCTCGTTTAATTAACGTTTTTTCATTTTTTCCGGCAACGGCCTCCCCCCCCCTCCGCCGCTCCATATGAAACTCGGCAACGCCGCAAAAACAGAGCAGCAGGCCGAATTCAATTTAACGCGCGATTAGAGGCGTGTGATAAGGCCCAGATTATTCTTCATTTATGGACAGCCGCCCCGCCGGCGTTTAAGCTTTTGGGGGCGGGTGGGAATCAGCCTCTACCGGAGAGCGCGTGGCTGGCTGTTTTTTGACAAACTGCTGAAGCAAAAGGATAGATGCAACATGTATGGTATGCGGTCTATAATGGCCTGCAATTCGGAAGGTTTGTGCGTGTTAAGGCAGTTAAATTACATTAAGTTAAGGGGGAAAATGTCGTGTTTGATTCGGTGAATGGTAAGGCCTTCGCTTGTGTTTTCAGTACGGCAGCGAGGAGTGTTCCTTCCCCGCTATAACGTGAACTCGGGTGCCAACCTACACTTGACTAACTGGGATTTTCCCTTTCAGGCATCTCTGCCAGCGGGATACGTTCGAAACACCCGACAGTTTTCCGATCTTGTGCGGCTGTGTAGTGCTTGTAAATGTGTGTGTGTGTGAGGGGGAGAGAACGCAAAAAAAGAAGGAAAATTCGCGCGTGATCACTGGTTTGTTTGTTAGTTTACTGCTCCAGAATTCCTCTAGTAAAAATCGGAGAAACCAAGGAAAACTACAGAAAAGAGCAGCCGGCCGCTAATAGTGAATTCGATCTTGCTGGAGTCGAAAACCTGCCACTGTAATGACTCGAACCTCGAGAGCTCCCTCTCAGTCATTGCTGTGCAACAGCTGCCCTCCGAAACGACTAGTATACGATATGTGTTTGGTGTAAATAACTATCCGTATTATATATGGACACTCTGAGTGCAAAGTAATGACAGGGAATTTGTCATACTAGTTGTTGAGCGCCTTAATCGCAAACAGTCTTGCGTAGTGTATTATCGACAGTCCAATGTCACACATGAACACCACTCAAGAGTAAACCGCTCAGAATCATGCGTCCATGTTCCTCCAGCAAATGAACTCGTCGACGGCGTCTCCGCGGAACTCGACTAGCTAAGGGGCTGTTCTATCTTCTTCGAAGCCCCCTCCGCTACTCACGTGCGAATCGATAGCGTCGCTCGAGCGAGTTCCCTTCGTTCGACTCGCCTGCCACTCGATCGTGCGAGTGCTTGGAGCGACGCCATCTCACGGGCGCTTCCAGGAATTGCTTCCCCCCCCCCGCGCTAAGACGCTCCGACGCGCGACAGAAGGCCGTGGAAGTACGCCATTGTTTAAACAAAGCACCACTGTCATCACTAATCTCTGCCACAAAACTATTGTTTAAACAAAGCACCATCATCAGTAATCTCTGCCAGAAAACTAACGTGCAGGGTCATTTAAATATCATAGCCAGTCAAATTAACATTAAAAATATTTTAATAATTTAACTTGATTAATAAAATAACGCCTGTAAAAATTGACACTGTTATCCCTGTGTAGTGCGTGTTTCTTATCGCGGAAGGTGGGGATGATCTTCCCTTGAGAAAGACGTCGCCGACCTAGCGTGGGCTCGCGAGGTTTTCTCCAACCAGGTATCTCCCACCACCATATCACCGCCCCAGCCAGGACAAGCCCTCAAGATCCCGGACAACCTCCTGGCATTGTGCATGTAAGTGTGTGTGTAGTAAAGGGTGAGGATTGGAGAAGGAAAGATTGCGTTCGGTCCGTGGCCCTTTTGATATGGAACTGCTCCGGCATTCGCCTGGTGTCGATCAGGGAAACTACGGAGAACTACCGCTCAGAGCAGCCGGCCGCTACAATTCTCCTCCAGACAGCGACCAAGCTGACAAGGTAGTGGCGCCGCCGGGAGTCGAAGCTAGTACCTCTCGTGACATCAGTCAATGCTCTGAGCAACCTCTCCCGGTCGCACATTCAGTCCGTGATCGTGCAGACGTTGAGCTGTTGATGCCGCTCGTCCAGAGCTCCATTTGGGGCGAGAGCTACGATGCGCCGCCGCCGCCGCTGAATATGCACAAGAAACGCTGCCATTTGCGTTGGGATCGCGCGGCGGCGTCTGGATTTAGCGCGGGGTTGGGACGCGCAACGCACGGTGCAGCTCTACTTAAGCGCGGCGCGTGTGACCGGAGTGCTGAGCGATGGGGGAGCAAGCGCCAAGGTGGAGACAAATGGACACCGCCCACCGCAGCAAACAATCACTCTCTCCCGCCCGCATTATTTCTTTCTTTCTCTCACTCTCATTCTCTCTCTTCGTCTCTCTCTACTTCTCTCTCCCTCTACTTCTCTCTCTCTTTCTACTTCTCTCTCTCTTTCTACTTCTCTCTCTCTTTCTACTTCTCTCTCTCTTTCTTCTACTTCTCTTTCTCTCTTTCTACTTCTCTCTCTCTTTCTTCTACTTCTCTCTCTTTCTCTCTTTCTTCTACTTCTCTCTCTCTTTCTCTCTTTCTTCTACTTCTCTCTCTCTTTCTCTCTTTCTTCTACTTCTCTTTCTCTCTTTCTACTTCTCTCTCTCTACGTCTCTCTCTTACATACACAGAGACATACACTCGCACATCGTTATGGATTAACTATTAGTCCAAAATTGATTTGTTGCGAAGCAGTACAATTCAATAAAGAATATTTTTTTGTACTTATTTATGTACCAAGGGCGTTAGAAGGTTTCTAAAGATCGCGCACCCTTATAAGAAATCATTAGAACCAGTTAACGCCAGTGTTACATACAAGATTTTTTTTTTTTTTTAATTTGATTGATTCAGATTTACTTATTTACTAATTAACCAGATGTTAACGTGACTCCGTTTGTCTTTTCATATGTCTCCCATAATTCCGTTTCATAATTCCCTGTATAAGAGAACACGTTTCATTAACCCGTTATTTCCCGCGTAACCACAATCTTCTCGATCCAGATAAGTTATTCAAGGAAGGGGAGGGAAAAATCGCGCACGATCCGTGGCCTGTTTGTTAGGATACTGCTCCGGCATTCGCCTGATATTGATCGGAGAAACCACGGTCAGGGCAAGCTGCATATAGAATATAAAGAATTCTCCTACTCATAGCGGCCGAATTCGCTAGAGTCGAAAATCCTACCACCGCCTGGACTTGAACCCCAGGACCTCTGCATGAGAAGCACTGCAGAGGCATCAAGTTGATGCCCTGAGCCGCCGCAGCCGGGTGTGAAGTCTTTAGGCTGAGGGGATCTCAGAGAAAATGTGATGTGTGTTCCCTTAAAGCCTAACTTTTCACCTAGGCCGCACGTCTTCGTCCAACTGGCGCCGTCAACTCTGTGAGCAAACACACGTCATTCCATCTGACCAGCTGATCGACGTCTGTTTGCGAAGCATTACCATTCATACGAGTTATTTTTAATGCCGAACCGCTCGCCTGTCTCAGTCGAATTGAAAATACATCGTTCTGGTGAAAGTGGGTGTTGAGGAATATGAAGGAAATACAAATTTATAGGCACACATAAAAGGTAGAATTGAAATCAAAACCCTCATGAAGAGAGATTCGGATAATATCGTCCCTTTGCGCCATGACAAGGCTGCGGATTTTTAGGTTTTAAAATAAGCGTTTAAGGTGCCTAAAATAGGTTCTTTCAGCATCTCAGTTAGGCTTTTTAAATGGTAGAATACCCACAAATAAAACAGGAAACATACAAGAAAAACATTTCTACTATATGTTATGTATATTTTTCAAAATTAAAAACATAAACCAATATTATAAGGAATCAATATGGTATATTTTGCGATAATACTATTTATGAACTAGTTTAATTGTTTGTCCTGTAGTTAGAATTATTCGTACTGTATTTTACCTCACATTAAAGTACTAATGCTTTCTCCAAGTTTTCATGAGAAAATTGTCTCTTATTGCTCTAATATTTTCGTACATCTACTCATTCATGATTCCATCGATTTAAGTAATGTAATTACATTTTATAAAAACATAGCCAAACCTACTTCATGTGTTCTTGTTGAAATACTCGAAGACCTAAAAACTACTTACCATTAATAATTATATATTACTAAAAATAATAAATTATTTTCTGCCACCCGAGTTAAAAGTTCCTGCGCAAAACTCTGGTCCCAAGGACAAGTCTATCAACGGCCAAGGGAATCACGTTCCAATGTGTGCGTTGGCAGTCGACAATTGCCGGGCGATATTTCTCACGCGGTGCCTCTTTAGCCCTGTGGGCACAAGGCTATCGCTTTCGGCGTCTGACAGCCCGCTGCCCGTTGAGCGACCAAACGCCTTCACGACGAGAGCTTTGTCGCTTTGAGCTTGTGTTCGTCGCTGTTAACTGCGCTTGTGGAAATTTGTAGGCTTACGCGAGTGTGTCTCAAAGTAAATACCGAGATTTATGAAATCCTATGTGAAAAAATCGCGTTCCTACTTTTTAAACGAAGCCCAGCTTTGCGGAGACTTTGTAACTAACTTGGGGGCTGTGGAATGTCTGGAACAAATGTGCGTTCTCTTAGCTCGAATGTCGGGCGTATGTTCGTTATAAATTTTCTAGATATTTTTGACCGTTTTAAAGAAGGTGAATAGGTGTACTGGATGGAATGGTTGCATTGTACTAATTATGTAGCTTAATTCTTTAAAGATGTCTTAAGAGTGATGGTGTTTTTTATAGAATTTAAATTATATACATAACGCGTTATTTCATTGTAATTATTTTCATGATGCAACCTCGTCACTCAACTCCAAAACAAATATCAAATTAATATTTTTGTAATCGAGGATATCTTAATTAGACAGATCAGTCGCCGATGATGGTCCCCAAACTAAAGTTACCCATTTATTCATCATTTAGGGACGGATTTTAATTACCTAAAACAAAGCTAAAAATGATTTAAAACTGTTTTTAAAGTGGCCCCAAAGAAAAGAAAAATGTCATTAAAAATTTTATCCAAACCAGTTTTGATGAATATCTCTAGCTGTTGGATATGGTACTGATGTAATCGAGGTTTCTTCCTTTCGTTCAAGTAAACTAAGATTGCAATCTTTTGGTTTGGACTGTTCTTTATCAGGAAATCCGTATCTTTAGTTATCGGGAATTGGCCGAACCTACAATGGCGCTGATAGGCGTCACAGGAACCTTAGATTTCATACTTACAATGGCTGACATTAGAATATGAGCGAAGAAATCGAACAGGATACTCAGGAAATCTATGGAGAACATTGCTTGCATCTCGTAAATATTATTTGAAGCAAGTACCGTTAAAGTGATAACAATATCTATTAAATCAGCGAAAAATTACGGAAAAAGGTAAAAAATGACAGTCACAAATAAGTCGAAATCAACGAAAAATGAAAAAAAAAAAGTCATGTAAAAATGGGTCATCTCATTTTGTTAAAACATTAAAAATTAATGTATATACTAAAAGACGTTGTTCTAAAGTGAAAAGAAAAAATGGACATTTCATTAAAATCCGTTTCCTACTAATCATTGACCCCCTTTAAAATATCGACCTCTAGGGAATGGATATTGACCCCAATGGAAACCCCTGTATTAGATGTAGTATGTTCTTGATGTAACTGCATAATGTTGATAACTGAAGATGTAAGATTGATAACTGAAATTTCGTCATTAAAGACTTTGTATAAAGTTTTTATGAACTTTTAACAAATTTTCATATAAAAGATGAGAGATAAAGAGAGAGATTTGTGTAATAAATTTGCGTAATAAATTTGAGGTAATAAATTTTATCACACCCATTAAATACGCCTGCTCCGAAAAGGGAACATTTGAAATGCAGCCCTTTAACTTGAGTGGTCTCTGAGACGATTTCGGCTCTGGATTGTGAGTTGATTGTATGTGCCATCCATCTCCCTTGATCGCATAATCTCCTGGAGTCTAGCGTGAACCCTCTGGGCCATTCAGTCTTCGAGTTGGAGACGTTGGAAAAAGTAATTAAGAAATTAGAAGGGTGGAAGATTGGAGTTGGACGCAGATGCTTTGAAACATCATCCTCTCCTAAAAATATGGTTCAACATTAGCTCGTTTAAACAGACACGTTTGTGATGTTAAAATAACGATCAGAGTGATTCTGCTATATTCCAGATAGTATACATAGAACTGAATTCATTCTTTTTAACCTTAGGGTGGGCTTTCACATCATCCCAGAGCAATAGATACTGTGACATTTGTAAGGAAAGCGCACAGTTAATATTTTACCCTGGCCGGGAATCGAACACGGGGTTCTGCCATGGAAAGCGTGCATGCTAATCAATGATTCACTCGAGTCGTTACGGAAGCTATTAATTTTTATTTATTTATTTAATGGCAAACATCAGTTAAGTGTGACGTACTACGAGGGGGGAGAATTGTTAGGGCAATGCTCCGTTAGTGGGAGGTACCTGTTGAAGAAAGCCCCGCTAGTCTACGCTAGGTCGGCGAGGACGATCACCGCCACCTCCCGAGGAACACACTTGCACTACACTTACGGCACCAATGACCTTGAAAATGACGGAATCACTAATCAATTCGTCGCCGCTCGATCATTAGAACCATTATAGCGCCTTGTTGCATAAAAAAAACTATTGTACGTGTGTAGTTGAAGTGTTAATTCCTTAATTATCGCCCTTCAGATTTGTTATCCCCTCTATGTACATGATGCTTGTGGTGTGGCTTCGCATGCAGAGGGTTGTCTAGGCCCTAGGCCTTCGGTCGTGCGCGCGCGCGCGTGTGCGCGTGTTGGGGTCGGGCGCCGTCGCGTCTCGCGAGGCGACTTGGGCGCAGGCCATCTGCGCGAGCAATTGGAGGAGAGAAATGGCTTCCACAGCGCCCGATGGAGCGCGATTTATACGACGACGCGACGCGGAGGGCGAGGGAGGCGGCGGCGCGGGCAGAGGGCCGCAACGCGCCGACCGCCGCGCCGAAAAGACCTCTCGGGCTTCTACGACGTCAACGTTTCAGGTCTTTAGTTCTGTAACTGTAAGGGTAAGGGTATTAGCTCATCAACAACAATGACAACGTTTGAATAAAAAATTCCAATGACTATGTTAATGCTGCCAAGAATGCCAATGCTATTGGGACCAAGAAAGGCAGTGATGATGTTTGGGACAAGAATGGCAAAGTTATGTTTTGCGTCAAGAATGGCAATGACGATGTTTGAGGCAAGAATAGTAATGACGATGTTTGGGGCAAGAATGGCAAAGCCGATGTTTGGGGCAAGAATGGCAATGACGATGTTTGGGACAAGAATGGCAATAAATATTTTTGGATCAATAAACACAGGTTTGTCATTAACGGTGGAGGTTGATTCTATGAGAATGAAGGTTGAAGAAAAAAGAGAGTAGTGAAGCTCGATGTAACTAATGGGATGGATTGAGGTCGACCAGGGTCGAACTAGGGCTCACACTTCCATGATTTATAGGAAGGGTTGTGGTTCGGACCCCAGGAGCGTTAAAATTGATATCAAATGAAAATGATAAAGTTCAAATTGACAACGAGGGCCGGATTAATAATGCAAGTGGTATTCCGGACCAAATTCCTCTTCATAATTCCTGAAGTAAGTAAGCTGAATACGCGTTCTTGTAACTTGAAACATTCTCAAATTATAAAATGAATTCACAGTGAAATTAAGATGGTAATTATCCAACGGTAAAGAGTTCAGTTGGTTGAAGCGCTTGAAGCGGGAGAGATGGCTCGGGGCATCGACTGCTGTCCCTCTGACCGGGAGGTCCTATGTTCGGGTCCCGACAGTGGCAGGATTTTTCACACTAGTTTGTCCACTAGGGTCGAATTCAGTCGCAGTCTTGAGGAGAATTCTAACGGCTGCTCTAATGTTTCCGTGATTTCTCTGATAAATACCAGGCAGTACCCTAACAAACAGGCTACGGAGAGCGCGCGATCATTCCTTCCTCTTCCTTGTCCTATCCTCACCCTTTACACTCAGTTACACTGACATGCACTACACTATCATACATACCGGGAGATCGCTTGGGAGCTTAGAGCTTGTCCTGGCTAGAGCAGTGCCCCGCTGGTGGGAGATACCTGGTTAGGGAAAACCCCTCTAGCTTACGGTAGGTCGGCGCCTGATATCACCATCCAGCTGGGGAAGGACACCGCCACCTCTAGAGAGAAACATGCTCTTCACTTGTAGGTCTATTTACCCTAGTAGTTGACGTGCCCGGAATCACTAAGAACGAATCACTCAATGAAGTGCTTGGTTGTGAAACACATCCGCAATATACGTGTGCTTTGCGCGCTTTTGCTGCCGTTCGGTTGCACTGTGTAAGGGCAGCTGTGGGAAGGCGACTGGCAAGCCACATATGGTTCCCGGAACGGCTTACGGAGTGTGAGATGTGGCTGCGGTCAAAAGACGGCAGTGACGAAGAGTCGGGGCGATATATTACTACTGCATGCCTGTTCCAAGTGCTCCATGTGATGATAGCCCTACACATCGTTTACGCACGTGTGAGAGGAGTTCGATGTTTCTCGATACAAGAGACTCTGCTGACGGTAATTGACAAATCATTTTTCAATATTTCCGCAATGAAATCGAGCATGCGTATCGCGAAATTGGGAAAGCTTTATTGTGGTAAATATTTTGGCCGGATAGTTATGTGCGTGTCATCATGAAACGATTAATTTTTCTTCCGTTGTGAATGACATAATTATTTAAATTATTTCACCTCTGTGCCATAAATTGGCTCAAGGGCAGCATACTAGCTTCCTGCTGTGCAATCACGGGTTTGATTCCCGGTGGAGGCAAAAATAGAGTTGTAGCTTTTCATTAAAATCGTCTGTAGCTGTATGATGAAGATATGTTCAGGCAGGCGGAGTTTGTTAGTTATGGTGAAGGAAATACATGAAGTTCACCATATGTATTTCCTCACCTCCCTATGCGTGAGAATTAAAAAAAACTAGCCATGGAGGATACCATTAGTTAGTCGGCAAAGTCGCCCTTCCTCGTCCTCCAAAAAATAATAACTTTCTCTGTGTTTCCACTCAGTGTGTTAAAGTCTAAACTCCCTGTATCTTCTCGAGGATTTGAGAACAGTGAGTAAGGTCAATGCTAGCGCTCCGCTGACGAGCATGGCACAGTCTAATGCATTTTGAACTTCGTTATTCTGTTTGCTGACTGAATTTTGTGAATGGTTTGCCGCCCTCTTATTCTCTCAATTTATTACTTTACTCTTGGAACAATCCAGTAATTATTTAACATTGAATTTTATTTTATTCTCAAAACTCAAAATTATAGTTCAAAGTCGTCTAAAACAAAACTGATTAATAAAATGGGCCAGAGTAATTTAACCTCAATTTGCCAAGAATGCCCAAATCCAAAGACGTCAGCATGTAAAACGGAAATCCCTCAAAAGACCTGTGATCGGACGAGAATATTTTTTTTAAAAAAAGAGAACGTTGGGAATTCTGGAACTCAGGAGAACGTACGAATATTATGCATAAGTCACATACAAATTTTACTCTCTTTTGACGATAAATAATATTAAAATTAAGAATAAATTTAATTACTTAACCAGCATCCTCTTTCCATAAACGTCGCATTCTCTGACTCCTTAAATGTATTTCATCCGTTGCGTCCGTGTCAGTTTCCTCGCAACCGACCCGGTGCCTGCTCTCTTGTTCTTTCCCCAGCCGCTCCCCCCCCCCTCGCGTCGTGTGTCATGTTTGCATGCCGCCGCTGCGCCGCCCCGCAACTGTTTGTAGCGTCGTCTTTTATTTTTACTCCGCCGCTCGCTTTTTCTTTTTGTTTCCCGCGCGTCGTATGTCATGATCGTCACTCCTTTCGCAAGCAGCGCGCGCGTAAATAAAAGGAACATCTCGTCGTACACGTGTTCAAATAATTATTGGTTTTCGGTTTTGGGATAATTCTCTGGTGTTACTTTATGAGCCACCTACGAAGCTTGTTAGCCAAAAGTGTTTTTTGGGAGCGTACGACTGCAGTTAAGAAAGAGGTGTTGTAGATATATTTTTCCCAGGTTTTTGTGGTTAAAGTAATGGATAAGTTAGGGCAACATATACTACAGGTAATGGATACAAAGCTTTCAAACATGTTAGAATAAATTATATGTATAGAGAGGAAAGACATCAGAATAATTCAACATTTTCTAGTATTTATCTTTTTTTGCTTTTAGGTGAATGCCTATTACAAATTGTAAGAGATTTTCTAAAATATATTGCTCTGGCAATGACCTGTTATTAGAGCGTGATACTTTTCGAAATAATATATTTTCAACGTGCAGGCAAGTTATTATTTCTCTCATCAATGAAAATGTGCAAAATTATATATTCGAACGTATTTCCTGTATTTTATTTTCATGAATATTCATGGCATGTGCTTAATACATCCATTATTGTAGATTTATTCTGGTGCAGAGATATTTCGAAAATAGTATACAGTCCGGCGTGAAATTCAGAACGTGCAACAAAAATGTACGGTCTTGCAGATCGTGGAATAAATACGCTGGATTTGCTTTGATTTGAACATTGGAGAGGTTTGCATTGTAAATGTGTGGATAATGAAGCATGTCAACGAGGGAAAAAGTTGCGTTTGAAATTTGAAGGTAATTGGGTGTCACTAGCGCGGCGCACTTTTAAAATAATGGGATGCGATACTTTTCCAATACAGTGGGTTGGCGGAGCACAAGAAATGGGACAATTTAAAACTAGCGGTGTTAAAACCGCACATACTTTCTCGCATTATTTCTAAATTTGCAATTTTTGAACATTCAGAGAGTTCAACGAAAGTGGACCCGCTCCATTCATTTAAGCGGTCCTTGTTCTATCCGTGAAAAAATGAAGCAACAATGTGGAGCGGTTTTTGAGAAATTGTTTTTATAAATTCGTTTCAGGCACACATGTCACAAGGTTTATTCATGGTTACCTTTGTTACAATTCGTCTTGTCTGTGTTAGTATTTGATACTAGAAAATTCTAAATATAAATTTTAATTAAGTTGACTCGAATATGGTTTTCGAGATCACAGCTCTTCCGTTTCGTAAATTGCTTTACAACTATTTCTGAAATCTAAATACAAATAATCCCGTTCGTCATTTAATGGTCCCACATGGATTCCAATTTAACTCACATCCCACGTAAATAAATCGTTGTGTAGCTGTCTCGTTGGTAAAAAGCTAAACGATTGGTTATCACTGCAAATTAAATATTCTAAAAATCTTAAGACGAGGCACGATATCCGGGTGGAGCGGTGATCTTCTACCGTTCGGTGATTAGGTTAGCCGTCGGCTTCCGAGGTCCTCTTCAGATATGTACCCGAAGCCGGATACCGCCGGGCCAAGCTCTCAGCTCACAACCGGAAGTGGATCAGGGCATCAAATGATGTCACTGCAGTGCCTCTGACCGGGCGTTGTAGGGTTCGAGTACCGACGGTGGAAGGATTGTTACTGGCTACATAGCTGGGTCGGGTTCTGTCTCTGTCTGGAGGAGAATTCTAGTAGCCGGCTACTCTAATCGATAGTTTTTCGTGGTTTCTCCGATCAACACCAGGCGAATGCCGGAGCAGTATCGAAGCTCCCGAATTGTGTCCCCGACTTGTGTGCTGTAGTGTGGTGCATATAAGTGTGTTGTGTGTGTGTGTATGGGTAGATGAGGATGCAAAGATGAGAATGTAAAGATCGCCTGGGTTCATTTGAAACGTACTACTTCGGTGTTGAGCTGGTTCTGATCGGGGAAACCTCGCGAAACTACTGATGAGAGCATCCCACCACTAAACTTGTCCTCGAGTCCTCTTGGGGACTTGTCCTCCAGTCGCCAGGTTATGTCTTTTAGGTACCTGTATTATTAAATATAAATGCTGATTTCCTTGCCCAATGCGGACAAAATATACGCCTGAACCTTCGAGCTCTAGTAGTTATCGTGGTGTTGTTTCCACCCAGTGAACCGGAAGCCGCCGTGGCCCGGAAGCGTTGGCAGAGCGCTTCGCAGCAGGGTGCGCGCGGCGCTCGTCGCCCCACGCCGATCTGTCGGCGTGGACAGGCCGCGTTCTGCGCACGCCAGCGCTCGTAATATTTCGCAACAGCTTCATTGACGTGTATTAATTGCTTTTCGCCCCTCCGCTCACTCGATCTTGTCACCAGCGCGCTCCCCCGGGAAATTTATTCCAGTTGGGGTGGACGTTTCTGCAATTTAGTCTTCACCCACTGCCTGCTTGTCACCGAAACAAAAAAAAAGGTTTTCTAGTTTGTTTCAGTAATTAGAAAGCTATGCTTGAAATGTTTGTACCCATAACTGGGTTAAAAATTCGTAATTTTAATTACTGTGTTAAAAGTTAACGTTCACAAAATTGATATGATTAACACGAATTAATTTACGGATTAGAGTTCAGATTGTGAAATTATTAGGAATGGAGGAGACATGATAACTCAAAGAGAAAAAAAGCTAAGAGAATGAGCTGTGTGTGAGAATGTGTAAGATTTTGTTTAGCTATTAGAAAGCTGTACATTTATCTGAAACTGTTTTGGGTACGATTAATTTTTTTAAACTCTAAATTATTCTGCTAGTATATTAAACGTTTACGTTGGAAAAGTGGAATAATGGTACAATTAAATAATACTAAATAATGTGGATTGTCAACGAGTACGTATTGCTAATAAATATACTATAATAATAATTAAAACAATATGATTCTGGAATTATTAACTAACGAGTAATTTTAAGACTAATACTCAAGTAGCCATTTTAGCCAATGAATATGTAGTTTCTATTGCAAAGTCATGCAGTGTTTATAATGAGTTTAGAGTGTCTACATCAGAAGAATATATGCCAGATGTAATATCTCAGCGGCAACTGCTTTGGCCGGAAGGACTGTCGAGTCTTGACAGTGGCGAATTTTCAATAGTAGGTATTTATCTTGGTGGAGTTCAGATACTGTCTAAGCGAGAATTGTTGCTGCGGACTGCGTGTATTGGTAGTTTCCCGTAGTTTGTCCTATCAAATCCAGGCAAATGTGGGATCAGTACCCTAATACAGGAACCACGGACCGCCCGCGATCTTTCCTTACTCTTCCTCGTCACACCGTCTCTTTTTGCATACACACTTAGAGCTTGTCATCGCTGGTCCAGAAATCTTGAGAAGAAAAACTCGAAAGTTGACGTGTAGATCGGCACTTTATTTCTACCGAGCGAACACCGCCACTTCCCACGAGAGACTCACGGGACAATTAGCGATCATAGATGAATATCAATGCTCACTTTCTGAAAACAAGAACGTTAGGCCTCTACTTCAATATGTGCTCTCTGGTATTGTTGAAATACCCGAGCAACGGCGCTAATCAGTTGGTGGCTATCCGACACGTTCAGAGATGGTGAGCCACTGAGAAGGCGGCACGTGACCAACACGGCGCCAATATCCCTGGGGCGCGCTGTTGGGGGGCGGGGGAAGGGCGCGGTACGGGCGGCAGGCGCGGAGGAAAGGCCTACTCGAAGCTCTGGCGCGCGAGGAGCGCCCGCGCGGCAGTGGAGTCGTGTGGCGGTGTGATAGCGCGGGTCGGAGGAGGAGGCGGCGCCGGGATGCATGGCCGCGGGAGGGCAACTGCGGAGTAGCGGCGAGAGTATATGGGGTGGGCCGGGGCGTAGAGTTCGTGAGGCGCGCTATCAGGGAGAGGAGGCAAGGCAAAGGGGCAGGGTATGAGCTGAAATGAGCAGTCAACTCCTGATGTTCATAATACTAACAAACGCAACATGTAGGATTCTTTCAATTCAGGTTTTCTAATCCAATGACGATCGCAGTATTTTCTTGTGACTTATAACAGGCACCTACTTTCACTATTTTTGTGTAGAGATATTCAAAGCATTTCTAAAACAATCTCCATTTTGTTGTGCGTAATTTTGCTCTTACACAACAAAAATTTCTCATCCTATGTCATATCGTATTATCAACATAAAAAGCGTAAGTATGTGCGACTCACAGCAATTATGTAAAAAGTAACTTGCGTTAGACTGTTTTGTATACCCTTGCTAAAGGTGACGCAAAGGTAGTATCACTGGCGTGGCCGAGCACCATAGGTAGAGGCCCGGGCGGGGCGCGGGCGAGCTGAAAGAGGTAGGGGGCGTACAGCCACCCGTCAGGGTTCGAGCGTGGTTGGGGTCAGCCTCGTTGACGCGGGGGGGGGGGCGTGTGCGGTCTCAAATCTATATCGCTGTGATCACGACAACGCGCGCAGCTGCACCGCACGGCCCGTCGCGTCGCCCGCGGGTCCGCGTCACTCATCACTCTCAAGGGCTGCAGTGCTTCGAGCCCTTACAGTTATAATGCTTTCATTTGTAAATGGCTTCCCCACCGTCGCACGCCGGGGAACGGGCGTATGAGTCAAATGGAAGGACAGGAGTGGGGAGTGTGCAACCCAGCGGGGGGGGGTCAGTGGAAAAGGAGGAAATGGCTAAGGGGGAGACATTGAGAAAGAGAAAACCAGTATTTGCGCAATCTTGTTGTCGGCACGCGGATATGCTTGTCATATTGATGAGTGTACTAGACCTTCTAATAGCCAAATAATAGATGATGGCTGGCATTTTGTAAGCAAAGGTGATAGGAGGGAAAAGGTAAAGAATATAAGTATATGAATGGCAATATAATCAGCCACGTTTTTTTGCCTTTCGGATGTCACGACCTATCCTAATCACAATTTAGCATGACTCATAGAGAGAGTAGACAGTCGATCATAGGGACAGGGTTATGCTATTAGAGAATAGGGGGATCACACTGATATTGAAGATAGATAACGAGAATATGACAAACGAAACCATTGAAAAGCTGGGTGAAGTTTAAGGGACGATGTTATGAAAAGAATATCGAGGTTGAAATTGAATTGAATATGCCTTTATTTACGTGGCGAGACTCGGGCCATCAGGCCCGCTCTCGTCTGACCAACGCCACAATTTCGCTATCGCTCGCTTTCTCATCCATAGCAGTAGAACGAAGGTATTTCTGTCGTGCGAAGAAGCAGCGATCGAATCACAATATATGCATTTTAGCTCAGAGGCGTCATTGTAGGCTTGAGGACTCTTTTCAGCATGCAGCGTAACCTAGCTATGGCGCCGCAACACTTAGTGGGAATGCTGCGCACTTAACTAGTCCTCTCCTGCCGAAGGTACTATGTTGCGTTATGGACAGCGATTTTCTTCGCTCCTTTCTAATAATCCACGGTCTCCGATCGGGTTGTCGAACCCGCCAGAGCAAAGTGGGCTGCAGCGAGGTGCGGACACGAAACCTAAGTCAACTAGTCACAATCGGCGACCCGCCCGACGGAAGAGTAAATTGCGGGGGTGCCCTGACAAGAACTGTTTTTTATGCGCCTCCGTTACACCACCAGCCGCCCAGTGGTGTCAGGTTAGTGAGGAATTTGAAAAATAAATATTAGCGTTTGTTTGTACACAGTGCGGGTCTTTGTCATGGTTACAAGAAACATGAAATGCATCGAGAAAAGGAGACAGTCGAAGAAAAATTCAAGATTATTTGCAGTACAGAAGAATGTTAAAGGGACATTAAGTTTTTTATTTTTTTAAACCGCACTGCTCTTCGTTCTACCGGTTACGCTTCCTACTTCTATGATAAGTCAATGGCAGGGCTTCCAAAATATTTTTAGAATTATGTGGAGTTTCTGGTTTCTCGCTAAGTAAATATATAGATCTGTACTATGATTCCTGTACATAACGGAGGCGGACGAATCAGACAGTAAATAATTACACATACAATGCTTCAAGTGAAAAAAGAGTGTAATGAAAAATGAAGTGCCAAGCACGTGAAACGAGGACACCGAGATGAATAAGATCCCCCGCACAGCGAAGTCGAAGCAACGAAAGAGAAGATGAAAAGAGTGGAACGAAGCTAGTGGGCCGGGCAGCCGAGGAGGCGAGGGAGGCGAGGGCAGCGGCGATAGCCGGGCTCGCGGGCCGCCACAGCGAGCACTACTACGTGTGCGCGCGTGGCCAGGAGGGAGGGCAAGATGGGTGGACGCGTTGTGTGAATGGTTCGTGAGCGAGGTGAGCCGGGTGGATGGTCACTAGGAAGCGTCGGCGTGTTAAGTAGCTGAATGGGTGGTCATGTGGATGGGCGTGCCTGGTGGGTAAGCTATGGGAGAGCCGGTCGTTGTGGGGGGGGGTAGTGAAAATATGAGTGAAGAAGTGAGTGTGGGTGAGAGGGTGGGTTCGTGAGTTGAACGGGGTGTTGAGTTTAGATGGTAAGGAATGGGTGGTAGAGAGCGTTGGGACTGCCGGAGGAGAGGATCATGATGGAGAGGACCGTCCTTCGAGTGGCATGAACAAAGAGAGAGATGATGAACGGTAAAAAACTGATTAGATAGTTTCCTCACGAGGATGGGGGGTTAATGGAATGTCAAGAAGGTATTGAAAGATAAGGCGAAAATGCAGGGAATATGACAAAGTAAGCAGAATAAATATCATGGTAATGCAGAGTTTGGGCGCTTCTGTGGCTTTTACTGTCTCTAGTCTTGTGACTCTAGGCTTTCTTACAAACAAGAAACAAACTCTCTGAAACTTTTCTAATCCTTTACTACACAAAATAACAAGAAAGAGGAAAGAAGAGAGTGAGAAAAACAAGAAAGCCCTCATGCCGAGAGTTAGAGCAGTGGTTATTTGATTGGCCGGCATGTGGTGAACTAAAGTTTTGCCAGGGTGGGCCGAAATGGGTAGTGAAGAGTTGGTACGAAGTTAATGATGGCGTATAGGCGTAAGGGGTGAGTAGGCATATGGCGCGATGCGTTAGCAGTGTGGTTGGGTCCGGAAGGCAATGGATTGTTGGTCGGGGGGAGGGGGGGGGGGGGGTGGGGGGGGGGGGGGGGTGGGGGGGGGGGCTGGGGGGGGGGGGGGGGGGTGGGGGGGGGAGGGGGGGGGGGGGGAGGGGGGGGGGGCGGTGTCGGTAAGCGGAGTATATAGCGTTAAGTGGCGGCGGTGGGTGGGGCGTGTGGGCCGTGCCGTTCGTACGGAAGCGCCGTTCGGCACTGTCTTGTCGCAAACGGCGGTCGCGCAGTGCCCCGCCCCGCGCCTTTTCTTCACCATATGTGATATCTCACAGTTAGAGGCTGAAGGCTGAGGTGCAGAGAATTCACGAAAATGCAACTACAATAAATCAAAATTATATAAAATATAAAGATGAAACAAAATAAGAGTGAAAGACGAGAAAGTAAACCGACTATCTGAAATGTTATTAAACCGTAAAAACAGGGGGCGGGAAGGTGGGCCGGGTGTGAGGTCGGGGGGGAGAGTGAGCGGCAGGCTCTGGCCTGGCGCGGGCCGGGCGGGTCGGGTCGGGTAACGGGCTCGCCGCGTTGCGGGGTGGCTGCACGTGCAAACCCCAAGGCTTCCGGGCCGCTTCGCCAGGACGATATGTGTATCTAGGCCGCGTCCCGACGCCACCGCCCCCTTCCACCTACCCTTCCGCACTGCCGACGACTCTGGTTATAGAGAACTCGCGTATACTGACTACCGGTTATGGTGAACTAAAGTTTTTGCTCCCCACCCACTTACATAATAAATTAACTCTGGAAATCTCTGTTATGCAGTATTGTCACGTTAATCTGAGGTAATTGGGGCTTATATTACTCAGGATTACTCGAAAAAAGGAGTAATAATTCAACAGGAATTTTCAACTTCAATGTATAACGAAATCAAATTTAATGTGCAGATACTATGTTAATTATAGATACATACATACCTACATGAGCGCGCGCCGGCCCCAACAGTGTAGCAGGCTGACTGACACTGGCACCGACAGCCGCACACGTGACCATCGATGCAGTATTGCCGTCAAGAGCCACTTAATTATCACCGCTTGTTTGGTGACGTGATGTACATCAAGATTTTTTTTCGTCTCGAATTGCATGGAATCTCTGATTACCGCAACTGTCATGCAGTGTACACTCAACTTCTGCTTTAGTGAACTTAGAAAAGACAACTTCCAGAGGAAAAAATATACGTCACCACAGAACCATTAATTCAAATAACCCTAGAAGAGTTGGGAGTTTGCAGGCTATCGTGAGTTATTTTTGTTGCATTTACGCCGAAGAAAAGGAATTAACAGGGAACGTGCCACTGAGAAATTGTCAAAGCCCATCAATGAGAATTCTGCGGAGGATGAATGAACGCTAGTATTCAACGAGTGAAATCCGTTGTGTCTAGGATATCGTTAAAGTAAAATGGTCTTCTGGAGCGAAACAAAACAAAACAACAAACTAGTGTGATGACAAATAATAGAAATAGTTATTTACGGGAATGAGACCTGTCCTTAAATATTTTGTGTGTAGATACTATAGAAGTGTCGAGAAAGAATGGACTGGAGAATGATTTTAAAAGTATTAATGATCGCTACACAGCAAACAAATAAAAATATTATTTTTAAGGCATGTTTTTAGATTTTGTGGTGAGTGGAAGAGCCTCTTAAATAACGAGCGTAAACAAGCAATCAAACGTAAAAAAGCAACCGTGATGGGGAAACTTACTCTATTTCCTCACAAGTTTAGTGAAACTCTGGTATAGATAACTCTGGTAAGAAGGGACCGCTTTGATAGCTACTGCTTGGCCATTGCTGGCAATGTAACCGCAAGTTATGTCCATGCACTCATTTTGTCACTATTTCGTTTACAGTTAAATTATTTGTAAATGGCTTCACCCATCTCTTGCAACGTCATCGCCCTACAAGACGTTCATTTGTTTCCCGACCTCTCAAAGTTATTGTAGTAATTTCTCTATAGACTGAACCAAAAATGTTATTCTCCTGAGGTTCACTATAATCGAAGTTGACTGTACCATTTATGCCCCCCCCCCTTCCTCAGCAACTACCGGTTCCGGTATCACCAACTGCGAGAGCACCCGCCGCCGCCTCCGCCGCGCATCTGTCCGCCTTCGCCAACGTCCTAGCGCCCGCTACCGCAAACCGCTTCCATCGCAACACAATCTGTTCGAGGAAATCTATACCACAGCGCCACGACTCCGTAGGCTCTCTTACGCATCTGCGGTTCGTCATTACTGGTGTTCTCAGCCGTTTTGCGCCTGCGACAGATTAAGCGTAATTTGTGACACCTAAATATGATTTGACACAAAAAAATATGTAGTTCATATTCTCAAAATTTATACATTAAAGTATTTAAAAATCATTACGACCATAGCAAGTTGGTGCTTTCATAAAATTAACATAACATGACTTCCCAAATTAATGTGCTCAAACGGACTGACAAAGGACTGGCACGAGAAACATTTAACTATTTTTTGCTGGAATAAAAGATAACTAAAACAAAAGTCATGACAATAGATAAAGATGTACTTAATTTAGGGCTACAGTACCGCGTTGTTAGGCTTCCAACCTGAAAGAGCATGATCACAATTAATTGTTTGACTATGGAGCCCAAGGTTACGTTCCTTTGTTATTGAAATAAGGTTTTACTAGCTTAGCATGCCGCCTTCGTACATGGATACATTCATGTAATAAATTTGTATTTGTGTTACGAACAATTTCGTAAAAAATAAAATTTTAAATATTAAACAGGTGCCTGATTCCTGCTTTACCGGGCATAGAATGTTATATGAGAAATAGTCAATAAAATGCTGAAAATAAAAATACTAAGAAAGCTTACATTTCCATATTATGTTTAATTATCATCAATCAGATTAATTCAGTAACGATTAGTGTTATGTCGGGTATTAAGTACCCTCAACATCTATAGTTTATGAACACTCAAACTTTTCTCTCCGGTAAGTTCTGTCGCTACTGCCACAGACGTGCTACTGTTTGAATTAAACCTGAAATTCTCATCTATTATTAAGAACAATAATAAAACGTGTTCGTGCATACTAAACTTGAAACCAACGGCATTAATTCCATGAACTTATCCCACACAACGTTGTTCCTGAAGATTAAAAGCCCAAGCAAAAACTTTGATCAAGTTATAATGCATTAAACATTGGCAGGGACGGAAAATTGAAGGGTCTGATATGACCGATTTTTAAAATTTATTGTCTCGTTCGACTAATACGTCTTTCGAGGGTTATACGTTGCATTATTATACAGAACATTTTGGATCCGTAAGTTGAGACATGTATAATTCTGTGAGTATTAATAGAGCCTATGGTCCTAGTTACGAAGGTATTAGCGGTAAATGAGTGAAACGGAGATGTCTGGGAATAAGAAGGTTTATATTGGAATTTTTGGAATCTGGATTTAATGGATAACTGTTGTTTCAATACTTAAGTTGAACGTAGTTGGAAAAAATAGGTAACTTGTTGAAGACACTGTTGGCCAGTTATTTTACAGTCTCAGTGAGCTCCGAAGTATCTAATTTTCATCGGACTTTTTGTTTGGGGATGAAGCATGCGGTATATATAGAGTTGATCTTAAAAATTTATTTTGCACTGTTAATGTTCTTAATATCATGGATCTGAAGAGTTGTATTCTCCATTCTACTCTCAACGGTGAACATGATTTATAATAATTGCGTTTGGAGATTTTAAGTTTCGTTTTGTCTCTGACTGGATTCTACGATCTTATCCACACTGTTTTGGAGGAGATCTTTTGTTAGAGAGGAAGAGACTAGTTTGATAGCTCGGGAAACAAATTCACGTCAAGTAGGACGGTGGCATTGTAAGAGATAGCGATGGAGTCATTTAGAAATAAGATAACTGTAAACGAAATCATTGGCTAATTGAATGCACGGTCATAAACTGCAGTTACGTAAACCGCAGTAGCTCAGGAGTAGATTTCAAAGCGGTCCCTCCTGATGGTAATCTCTCTATATTAATATAAAGCAGTTAAATGTCATTTAATAAATGCTGCATCATGCAAAAGATGCTAAGTTTGCGACTCCATCGGATGTCATGGCACAGCAGAAATAATAATTAAAACTGGAAATAGACCTGATCCTTGGGGTACACCTGCGTTAATTGAGTATGTTCTTGACTGTATGTGACTAACGATTACTTCCAATCACGTCACATACGGATCTTTATGAAAACGTCATATTGCTCAGTTTGTGTGCACAAAGAGAGAGATTACTTTCCATATTATGTTTAAATTTCATCAATCAGATTAATCACTAACGATTAGTATTATGTGGGTATGTAAGTACCTCAAGCATCTAAGTTTATGAACAAAACTTCTGCTTCCGGTAAGTTGATCGCGCTGAACTTGGAGCACAGAGAGTAGCGGCGTACGTACTTGTATGCGCTCTTAGAAAAATAAACTGAAATTGCCGCAGCAGAAGATGCAGAATAGGCTGGAGAGGCACAGAATCAATAATAGACGTGTTGTAGGCTACTAAATTGAAACCAACGGGGACATTAATGTCCATGATTTTCCCACACAAGTGTGTTCCTGAAATTAAAAGCCAAGCAAAAAGCTTGTGATCAAGTTATAATGCATTAAACATTGGCAGGAGGAAATTGAAGGGTCTGATATGAACGGATTTTAAAATTTATTGGTCTCGTTCGCACTAATACGTTTTCGCGGTTTACGTGCACATTATTATAACAGAAATTTGGATGTAAGTTGAGACATGTATAATTCTGTGGAGTAATATGTCTAGCTAGAAGGTATTAGCGGTAAATGAGTGAAACGGAGATGTTGGGAATAATGAGGTTTGTTGGAATTATTGGAATCTGGAATTTAATGGGATATGTTGTTTCAATCTAAGTTGAACGTAGTTGGAAAAATAGGTAATTAAAGAATGGTTGTCATTGCCACACTATTTTAATTCATAGCAGCTTTTCGATGCGCTTAGCATCATCATCATTGTCTGCTAGATGGAAAACGAACGCTACCTAGTCGTTTTGTGCTTCATTAGCTAGACAACTGATGATGATGGTAAGTGAATAGCTGCTAATTGAATTAAAAATATTGTTGGAATGACAACAATCTTTAATTATTTTAAAAAATGCACGATTCTTACATCACTAATAAAGAATAGGTAAGTGGTTGAAAGACACTGTTGGCCAGTTATTTTAGAGTCTAGTGGGCTCCGAAGTAAGATCTTAGTTTCATCGGTTTATGTTGTTTTGGGGATGGAACAGCGGTATATATAGAGTTGTCTTAAAAATTTATTTTGCACTGTTAATGTTTTAATATAATGGATTCTGACGAGTTGTATTTCCATTCTACTCTCACGGTGGAACATGATTTTATAATAATGCGTTTGGAGATTTTAAGTTTCGTTTTGTCTCTGACTGGGATTCTAGCTATCCCATGTTTGGAGGAGATTTTTGTTTAGAGAGGAAGAGATCTAGTTTGGATAGCTTGGGTAAAAATTACAGTCAAGTAGGGCGGTGGCAATTGTAAGAGATAGCGATGGGAGTTTTTAGAATAATTAAAGTCCGAAATCAATTGGACTATTGAATGCACGGTCATATAACTGAGTAGTCGCCAGCAGTAGCCTCAGGAGTAGATTTCAAAGCGGTCCCTCCTGAGAAGTATCTCCTCTAATTAAAAAGAGTTATATGTTTTTAATAAATGCTGCATATGCAAAGATGCTAAGTGCGACCCCATCGATTCATGGCACAGCAGAAAGTAATAATTCAAAACTGGAAATGACCTGATCCTTTGGGGTACACTGGTTAATTGAGTATGTTTTGACTGTATGTGATAACGAATTACTTCAATCAGCATACGGATATTTATGAAACGTCTATTGCTCAGTTTGTTGTAGCGCACTTTTCATCCCCCCCCAACGTCAGCATCCCCCGCACTGCATCTGCCCGCTGAATTTCCACCAGCAGCCCGACCCGTCCGCTCCTCGCGTCGCCGGGGCGAGTCGTTGTCACCGGCGAGGGGACGCTCTCGGCGGGACAGCGCGCGTCTGTA
>BOPP01000007.1:16919188-16934508 GCA_017312745.1 Gryllus bimaculatus | reverse complement strand
CCGTGAGTCACACGACATCGATTTTTAACCGCAATTATTCGCGGCCGGCGCTTCGCGAGTTGCATATGGATGACCCCTCTCACGCCCCCTCGCGGCCGCCGCCGAAGACAGGGTGACGTATAGAACTCGCAGCCTCCCCAACCGCTGCCCTCCCCCGGCAATCTGTTTGCGCCTGGCGCTGCTACTGCCGTGCCGTGCACAATTCGCACTGGGTCGAAATGGGACAACAGGCGCGCATAGATGCGTTGTTTTCTTGTATCTGTATATAAAGAAAATGGAATGCGCGTATGTATGTCGCACATAGACGCATAAACTACTCGATCGATTTTGCTTAAATTTTCACACTTTGTACTTATTAGTAACGGAAGTGTTTAAAGAGTAGTTTGAATTAAATTGGACATTGGAGTGTATTTATTCATTTATGACGACTCAAGCATTTCTGAACTCTTCGCATCCCGCCTCACAGTCAAAGCGCGTGTTCAGTGCATTCAAGTGTTCTGTCCCTGCAATTGTGAAATATCGGCCAGAATTATTATCTCGAACAAGCAAAGCAAATTTCTCCAAGATAGTTTCATAGGAACGCGTGACTTTTGAGAAAGTTTCAACAATGATACTTGACAACCATGTCCAAACCAGGACGTAAAACACATCCAGACTTGCGAGACTATTAAAATTTTGAACCCTGTAACGTAAAATGAAAATGGTTCTTTGCAGTGTCAGTCAAGTTCGCTAGTCCCACAACTCATTTGTCCTTTGTTAGCACGTGGCAAAATGTTTTGTAACTAATTTGTTGCACAACTCGTTGTGTTCTTGAAAATATTTTTATTTATAAATAACTTTTGATATGGGCGATATGACAAGAATTGATTAAAATGTCGAGAATAGAGAATCAACTTTCAATCGCTTCAGTCATAGGAATCAATTCACCGGTTTAGATTTCAGATTTATATTTGAGCTAATTTTTAATATAGATATATTATTTTGGGCCAGTTTATAACTACTTGCAATTCTGTCTCTAAAACAAAATAGTTCTTCTCTGCGTGAGGCGGGTTTTCCCCATCACAAAATCGTATAAAAACGCTCCCTTCTGAGATTTTGTGCGGCAGGGCAATTTACATCATAGTGTGGTTTTATTACAGGATTTTTAAGTTGTTTTTTTTCGCTTCTGAGGTCGTTTCGGCCTGGGTCGGTTCGCCCTGGTGCATCGAAAGAACCTGGTTTCGCCCCACAGCGCGGGCCCTCCGTAGCCATTTTTCATCCAAATGCCGATGGAATATATTCCCTCCGCCTAATGCGTTCACGGGAGGCCGTTTTCGTTCCGGCCTTCCTTCCAATAAGATCCAGCAGGCCTTGCAAATCGGCGGCGAGGGGCCCGCGCGATTGCCAGCTCTTCGGAATTCGATGTTGGCGTTCCGTGCCTCTGTGTGTTTCACACGATTTGTCAACATCCTTTCTGTGTAGCGCCTGAGAAACATTTGTCGCGCGGCAATGGCAAAGAAGATGCAAGTCGCGGGGAAGTTATCGGGCCGGATGGAGTTATTTGTCGGGCTGTTTGGCGCCGGCCGAGGAAATAAAGTCGAAGAGTGGAATTTGTGCCAAAGATCTGACTGGGAGATGAACGGGTTATTCAAACAGTTGCGTTTTAAAATAGTTGCGCCCTATGAATCAAATGGTGCGGAAATATGTGGATTTGCTTTAGGATCGTAATAAATCAGTAATGTGATCCGATTTCTATGACCTCGTTTTGAGTTATTTCTGCTCATATTTTACGTTTATCCCTTGTGTGTCATATTTTTTAGTGTTATTAGTATTATTAATAAAGGGAATTTGATGTGGACATCATAATGAGAATAGAACCGTTCAAACGTTTGTCTACGACGATTACAAAACCATTTCTTATATAGATTTTAATATTCATATATATGATTAGGATTAATGAACATATTAGTGAAGGTAGTAATACATCTTGTTTGTTTAGAAAAAAGCTTTTATTTTGTCTGTGAAAAGGAAAGATATAAAATATTTTTGGAACTATTTCTTAAATAAATCAATTCATTATTAGTCTCGTAGCAGGCATAGGAGTGCGTTAATCGGATAGTTTTGTATTTGTCTTAGATAATAGTAATTTATGTGTCAAGGCCATGAAGATGAAATAGTAAGAGTTTTGGAAAGTGTTTTAATATATCGAGATGCCACGTTGTGACCGTGGTACATTTTTTTCACACTTGTTTTTCACTTAACTTAGTTCGCAAATTGCAAGTAACCCTCGCATGCCAACAGAGAGATCGCAAGCTGAAACAAAGAAAGGGAAATGCCCATATCTCCATTAGGTCGCAGTAGATGCAATAGACATCTCAGCCCCTGCGTTCCGTTTAACGATGTATATTTTTTAATAACAATATGTTTTTAACATCAATGCCACAATGTTTTTATAAATTTCAGATTACCTCATAATTGCTGTTTGTTATTACTAGCTTATTTTTAAAAAGATTTAATAAAATTATTTTTATTCGTTTGGGTTTGTGTAATATTATACGTTTCCTTTTCCGGTCTAGAAATTTCTCGGCTTAGAACATACAGTATGTTCTAAGTAAGAAGAACAGTCCGAACAGAATATACAGTAGTATGAAATGCTTCACATACATGTGTATGTATATGAAGTTTTTCTTACAATGATTGTTGCAAGAAATGTAATTTCAGATATGAGTAAGCGTGCAAACCTTAGATTTGTGAATTGTAGCGACAGCCACCTGTGTAGAATTTTTTTCGGTAACTTTTCGTCCAACTTAAATTTCGGACGAAATAATCTTATGATGTAGTTGGTGTGATATAATTAAAGTCTGTAACAAATCCTGTATGCAGTTATCTTACTCTTTGATTAACTCTTTGTATTCTTTGAGATAAAAAAAGATCAGAAATTGTGAATATGATTAATTTACAAGACTTGTTAACTTTTAAATGCTGTGCCAGAAATAGTGTGGAAAAAAGTATTCTTTTCCGACCTCTTAGAGACATTTGCACTCCGTTAAAGGAGTCAAGAATGTTTAAAGGAATTTATTTGTCATATATAACGTAATTTGTTTCTTTATCTTATACACAATTATTTATTGTGTCTTTCTTTCTGTTTTAGGTTCGTACCAGGGATTTTTCAACTACATTTTTGGTGCGTACTGAAGTAAGTTTATTATTGTCTCCTGCTACTTCTCAGTATTTGATTGTGAGGATTTTAATTTTAAACTTATTTTATTGATTAATACAAATGTAACTGCGGGCGAATACTTGATTTAATTTAAATATTTTGTAGTCGTAAATATTAAAAAAAATACTGTAGACATCTCGGAAATTTCATATTATTTCATGCAATAAAATAATGGGAGCTAGGCGACATCATTTAACTGTAAAATAAACGAGCTTATTTCAGCCAATGTAGTAAGTGACAATTTTACCACATGAAAGCCCGTCGAAAATCTACACGAAATCCGTGCTACAAGTGTTTTTTTGTATACCAGAATTATAAACGACTTTTCCTGTTGCAAGAAATCGTTCATTATCGGACATTTTACGGCACGAATATTGCGTCATCACATTCAGCCAATCGCAGAGAGAGAATCATAGGGAGGTAGAGGTAAACGAAACGGCCGACCACCGTTTACACGCAGAGATGTCAAATACCCGAGTCGTCACAGGGAAATTGTTTCGCATAATTAAGTTCGATTCTCATATAAATCTATATTGCTGTTGTACAAAATATTAGCGTACGCAATTCGTTTATAATGTTGCTTTATTGCATTCGTACAAAGTTGAAAACTCGCTTCTAACGTCGCTCATTGCAAAACATGTATTTAAATAAGCTTAATATAAACTAATTGCATAAACTACTATTAGTTCCCCCTATGTTGCAAGTGATGATTTTAGCATATGAAAACCCGTCGATGAACCACCCACAAACTCAATGGTTTAAGAAAAATAATGTTTTATTGCGTAAATTTCCGGGGCCCCTTCCGAAATTTTCAAGGGGAGGGGGCACAGACCTTGTGAAGAGGCCAATGCATGTTCGTGACTGCCACGCGTCGCCTTGTCGCGAAGCGCTACTTTGGTGGTGCCGCGACGATATCTCCAGATGCGCCGCCGCGCCTGTTGAATCACGCTCCATCGGCGGGCGGGCGGGGCGGGCGGGGGCGGCGACAAAAAGCGACGGAGGCGCGGGCGAGCGGCGGCGGAAGCGCCGAGAAGCGACGGGAAGTGGGCGCGGAAGCGCGGGGGCGCGGCGCCGTTAATCGGACGAGGACCTCTCGCCCGCGCAGCCCTTGCGGCAGGAGCGGAAGCTGGTTCCGGCGGCGCGCGGCGACTCGGACGCGGTGGCGGAGGCGGAGGAGTGGGGAGGCGGAGGGATGCGGCGGAGGGGCAGATGGGGTCTGTGGGGCGTTTTGCTTGGAGGAGGACAGGCCATCGAAGCCCATGCGTCTCGCAGTGCTTCCATTTTTGACTAATTCGTTGTTGCTTGTTATTGCCTTTCGATACGGGATTCGAATATGCGCTGCAGAACTTACCTGGATCGAAAGGACCGTGGTTACGAGGGGAATATAAAAACAGTTGAATGTTTCTTACGGAGAGAATTAAGAGATAGAATTATGGGAGGGAAATATGAAAAGACAAACCGATTCAAATTAATATCTAATTAATTAGTGAATAAGTAAATCGGAATAAATGAAATCCATATTTTATAATGTATATTCTCATGTACGTACGTATATGAGCTAAGTGACTCAGTGCGTTGCGAGCTGACTTCCTATTCCGGAGGGCCGGGTTCGATTCCTTGCCGGTCGTGATTTTCGTGGTGTCCTTCGCCCATCAATGCTGAGGTGGTTTTACTGAAATACCACTTCAATGGAAATAGACGTTTTGGGGTTACCTGATACCAAAAAAGTGTTGTTTTGTTTTCCAAATCCACCATATGTCCGTCTTTGGACAACACTGGCGCCTCCTAAATTATTCGTAGATTTTTTTTTCGTAATAAATATTACCGACTGATCTGACTGTTTGATATTAAAACGTGGAGCAGTCACCAGTGTTTAAAAAGGACAGAGGTGAAAAAAGTTATATCTGTTAGAGTGTTTTGTTTTCCTTTTAATGTTTCATTCTCGTGATTCTAATAAAGCAGTTTGAAGTAATTTTAAATTTATGATAAAAAGCTGCTTTCATGTCACTGTACATACTTCTGGACGAGTTGTACTTACAGCTGACTCTGCAACGACTGTGAACTGTGAAAAGTTCGAGTCCCGGCGGAACACTCGCAGACGGACAGAATCGCATGTTTTGCCGACAATTAAGTTTTTGGTTTCAAGGACCTATAAAATATGGATTCTGACTACACAACGAATTAGAGGAAGTAATTTACTATAAATATAGGAAGAGTTATCCACTTTTGCGTTACCAGGGCTAAGCAGAAAGAGAATTCCTGTCGAAAATTCACCGTTTTCGGGTGCATAATTACAATACTTTATTTTCTTACAAAGTAAGGGTGAGAAAGTAAAAACAAGTTGAATAATATGAGGCATTTTTATTTTCCTTTGCCACATTTTCGTCGAAATTAAGGTTGTATTACTATTGTACTCGCCATAATGATTATTACATTTTGTGCAACTGATGGTGTAACAAATATAGCTTTTACTAATACGCAATGTGTTCTTTACTTTAAAACGACGTGCATGTCATGGAAACCTTTAATTTTATATTTCTCAAAAAAAGTCTATAAGTGGTATTGACTGGAACATAGAGTTTGTCCCGTCGGGGGCGGTGCTGCGGCTGTGGTGTGAAACACCTCATTGCGGAAAATTCCCGCAAGCCGACGTAAGATCGCGGCAGGATCTCGCTAGGCAGCGGGGGATATGACCGCCACCCTCTGCGCACACTCACTACACGTACTGGACTGACGACCTTAGCAGTGGACGTGCACTAAATTACCAATGAATCTCTAAATAATCAATCGAAGTGGTGTAGAAGCCAAACTGCATTAATTTATTCCATTTCGCTTATTTCATCTTGACTTCGAAATCTATCAGTCGAAGGTCTCTGCGCTAAAGCGTGAACGCGTCAGCGGGTAGAGCATCCGAGGCTTAGAAAAAAGCGACGAGCGCCACTTCTGGGCGCCGGGGCGTAAAATGCCTTTCTGCGACGCCATATTTCAACCTGCAGCCGCGAGCGCAAAAAACAGCTGCGCCCGATTTACTCTCCGTCGGCGGTCGCTGGAAGTTTCTGTCCGCACCCGCGACTTTCCGCGAAGACTTCCACACCCAAGGCGCACTGGGCGAGTGTTGATTCGATGCAGCAGGGGTGGCCAAGCAACGGGCGCCACTGTGGGGGAAAGAGGCGCTCAGTGGCTAGCATACTTCTACTCTACACTTGCTTACAATATAGAGGAATTACTCTAAGAAGGGACCACAATGACAGATCGGAAAACAAATGAATGTTTTGCAGGGCGATGACGTTGCAAGAGGTGGGTGAAGCCATTTACAAATGAGCTAACTGTAATCTAAAGCAGTGACAAAATAAATGAGTGGGCGTACCTTGTGAGTATATTGCCAGCAAGGGCCAAACAGTCGCTGTCAAAGCGGTCCCTTCTTATAGAAATGTGTCTACACCAAGGAGATTGCTTTCCAGAGTGGGCACCTAAGCTCTGTGGCTCAGCTCCCTCGTGCGTACAAGTACCTACAGCTTCGGGCTGGCATCCGGATATCCCGTAACGCAACACTCCATGGGGCGCCTCCCCAATTAAGCATGAGTGGGTCCACTCTGCCACCTCAGAGCTAGTAGCTGTCATGGCTGGCACCGGAGTCTAATTCAGCGCCACTTCCATTGCACCCGGGCGAATCCCTACTCAGCTGCCCATGAGTAACAGGCACTGCCACGAGGAAGCCAAGTGCCCAACCGGGGACCGCCCAGGACGATGTCCAGGTGGTTCGGGGCCCCCATACCCATCGGACTTCTATATGCTGATTTGGAAAAAAGGCAGGTAGGCGCCAAACTGGGGTTACGGGGTACCCCCGCAACCAGGGGCTTTAGCCAACGCACTTTGGCAACGACGTGAGTAACGCCGAGATACTACTAGGGTCCGAGTTTACGTTTCCAACCTTTACCAAGGATCCTCAGGCCTTCGGCCGTCGGTTCTCACCTTGCGGGATTTCAGTTTCACACACGAGCGTTGCAAGACGTACGTCGTTGATATCCGTCAATTTGAGGTCCGTTGGTTGCCCGGCGACAAAAGCACTAAACCGCTGTGCGCAACAGGCGTCGTTTGCCCAGTGGTCTTGTGCTTGCAAACACAGATGGGCGGAGTTAGCGATTGTGTGTTATTACATTGGAATGAAAACTTCTAAAACCAAAAGAGATGCTGGTTCAATCGCAGTAAAAGCGAGCGAATTTTTGAAGGAACATTTTGCACCATCTTTCAGATTGGATGCAATCGGCGGTGATATATTTTTTCATTATTTCCGATTGTCTGAACCGTCGTTTAGAGAATTGCTATCGAAATTACATGATCTTATTAAACGACATGATTACTAATGTGAGCTATTGCTGACATTGAAATCATGCCGTTTGTGAAGTGAGTCATACTAAGCAAGAGTGAGTTTTTGAAGAGAGGAGACTTTTCGGTTATTCTTTCCTTGTTTTAATTACTGTTTTTTTGCATTTGACTGAAAAGTAATACTCAGAATTTGGATATGGCGACGTTCTTCAGCATTATAATTAATTTCGAAATTATTTTCCTGGAAATACAAATAGTATCATTACATTCTCTGACCAAGTCCTAAGAAACAAAGGGGTCTCTATTACGATATAGTTAATGGTCAAAACGGAAAATCAAGAGTGATCTCTCTATTATCATCTATCAGTTTTCTTAACCAAAAAAAATTGAATGCCTATAAATATACAGGTCCATATTTACATAATTATATTTAATAATAAGACTTTCATAAGATAAGAATTCAAAATTTTAAATATTTTGTTAACATAAACGGTTCGATCTCTGTTCGTTAGATCCTCTTCAGTATGTTACACAATTAGTTTATTAGCCACAATTACATATTTAAAATTCTCAAATTAGAATATCTATGATTTATTATTATATGTAGTTAAAGGGGTATCTTCAACTAAATATAATATACTGAAGAGGAACTGACGCTCAGAGACCGAATCGTCTATATTAATAAAAAATTAAAGAATATTGACTGAAGTCATCGTTTGTTTTGCAATTGCAGAACGTAAAAATGGTACTAACGGGCACCGTGGCTTGCAACTGTTTTCGCCACGAGGAAAGGCGATTGTTGATCCGCTTACCAGAGAGAGATTTATTGGTCGGGCTGATTTGGGCGCGGCGAAAGGAAAAAATAAAAGTCACCGAAATAAAGAAAAAGGGGGGGGGAAAAAAAAAAAAATTTTTGGGGGGTTTGGCCAAAAGAATCCCCTTGAACTGGGGGGGGAGAATGAAAAAACCGGGGTATTCAAAAAACAAGTCTTGCGTTTTTTAAATAGTTTGCGCCCCTAATTGAAATCAAATGGTTGGCGGAAATAATGGTGGATTTTGCTTTAGCAATCGTAAAATAAATCAAGTAATGGTGATCCCGATTTCTTATGAACTTCGTTTTTGAGTTATTTCTGCTCATATTTTTTTCACGTTTATGCCCTTGTTGGGGTGTCATAAATTTTTTAGTGTTATTAAGTATTAATTAATAAAGGGGAATTTGAATGTGGACATCAATAATGAGAAATAGAACCGTTTCAATAGTTTGTTTTCCCCTACGACATTTACAAAACCATTTATTCTTATATAGATTTTTAATTTATTCATATATATGATTAGATTAATGAACATATTTAGTGAAGGTAGTAAACATTTGTTTGGTTTAGAAAAAAGCTTTTATTTTGTCTGTGGAACGGAAAGATATAAAATATTTGGAAGCTATTTCTTAAATAAATAATTCATTATTAGTTCTCGTAGCAGGATCAGTGCGTTAATCCAGATAGTTTTGTATTTGTCTAAAATAATAGTAATTTTATTGTGTCAGGCCATGAAGATGAATAGTAAGAGTTTGGAAAGGTGGGGTTTAATATACCGAGATGCCACTTGTGACCGTGGTACATTTTTTTTCACAACTTGTTTTTCACTTAACTTAGTTCGCAAATTGGGCAAGTAAGCTCGCATGCCAAAGAGAGTCGGCAAGCTGAACAAAGAAAAGGAAATGCGTATCTCCATTAAGGTCGGCAGTAGATGCATAGACATTCAGCTCCCTGCGTTCCGTTTAACGACGTATATTTTTTAAAAACATATGTTTTAAATTCAATGCCACAATGTTTTTATAAATTTCAGATTACCGTCATAATTGCTGTTTGTTTACTAGCTTATTTTTAAAAAGCTTTAATAAAATATTTTATTCGTTTGGGTTTGTGTAATATTATGACGTTTCCTTTTCGGGTCTAGAATTTCTGGCTTAGAACATACGTATGTTCTAAGTAAGAGACAGTCGAACGAAATACAGTAGTATGAAATGCTTCACATACAATTGTATGTAACATATGAGTTTTTCTTACACAATGATTGTTGCAAGAAATTAATTTTCAGATATGAGTAAGCGTGCAAACCTTAGATTTGTGAATTGTAGCGCAGCCACTGTTGTAGAATTTTTTTTCGAGTAACTTTTCGTCCACTAAATTTGGGACAATATCTTTATATGTAGTTGTGTGATTATTAAAGTCTGTAACATCCTGTATCGCAGTTATTTAACTCTTTGATTAACTCTTTGTATTCTTGAAGATAAAAAAAAGATCAAGAATTTGTGAATATGATTAATTACAAGACTTGTTAACTTTAATGCTGTGCCAAAATAGTGTGGAAAAAGTATTCTTTCCGACCTTTTAGAGACATTTGATGCGTTAAAGGAGTACAGAATGTTAAAGAGGAATTTTTATTGTCATATATAACCGTAATTTGTTTCTTTTTATTTATACACAAATTTTTATTGTGTCTTTCTTTCTGTTTAGGTTCGTACCAGGATTTTTCCAACCATTTTTTTGGTGCGTACTGACTAAGTTTCTTATTGTCTCCTGCTACTTCTCAGGTATGGATTGTGAGGAATTTTATTTTAAACTGATTTTAATTGATTAATACAATGTAACTGGCGGGCGAACCTGATTTAAATTTAAATATTGTTGTAGTCGTAAATAATAAAAAAAATAACTGTAGACATCTCGGAAATTTCATATTATTTCATGGCCAATAAAATAATGGGAGCTAGGCGCATCATTTAAACTGTAAATAAACGAGCTCTATTTAGCCATATGTAGTAGTGACATTTTAACCCACATGAAAGCCCGGTCGAAAATCTACACGAAATCCGTGCTACAAGTGTTTTTTTGTATACAGAATTATAAACGACTTTTCCTGTTGCAAAGAAATCGTTCAATTATCGGACATTTTAACGCCGATATGCGTACACAACATTCAGGCCAATCGCAGAGAGAGATCATAGGAGGAGAGGTAAACGAAACGGCCGACAACGTTACCACGCAGAGATGTCAAATACCGGAGTCGTCACAGGGAAATTGTTTTCGCATAATTAAGTTCGATTCTCATAACAAAATCTATATGCTGTGTACAAACTATTAGCGTACGCAATCGTTTATAATGTTGTTTATTGCATTCGTACAAAGTTGAAAACTCGCTTCTAACGTCGCTCATTGCAAAACATTGTATTTAATAAGCTTATATACACCTAATTGCTATAAACTACTATTAGTTCCCCTATGTTGCAAGTGATGATTTTAGCCATTGAAAAACCCGTCGATGAACCACCCAAACTCAATTGGTTTAAGAAAAATAATGTTTTATTGCGTAAATTTCCGGGGCCCCTTCCGAAATTTTCAAGGGGAGGGGGCACAGACCTTGTGAAGAGGCCAATGCATGTTTCGTAGACTGCCACGCGTCGCCTTGTCGCGAAGCGCTACTTTTGGTGGTGCCGCGACGATATCTCCAGATGCGCCGCCGCGCCTGTGAATCACGCTCCATCGGCGGGCGGGCGGGGCGGGCGGGGGCGGCGACAAAAAGCGACGGAGGCGCGGGGCGAGCGGGCGGCGGAAAGCGCCGAGAAGCGACGCGGAAAGTGGGCCGCCGGAAGCGCGGGGGCGCGGCGCCGTTAATCGGACGAGGACCTCTCGCCCGCGCGCCCTTGCGGCAGGAGCGGGAGCTGGTTCCGGCGGGCGCGCGCGACTCGGACGCGGTGGCGGAGGCGGAGGCAGTGGCGGAGGCGGAGGCGGATGCGGCGGAGGGGCAGATGGGGTCTGTGGGGCGCGTTTTGCTTGGAGGAGGGACAGGCCCCATCGAAGCCCATCGCGTCTCGCAAGTGCTTCCATTTTTGACTAATTTTCGTTGTTGCTTGTTATTGCCTTCGATACGGGAATTCGATATGCGCTGCAGAACTTACCTGGATCGAAAGGACCGGTGGTTACGAGGGGAATATAAAAACAGTTGAATGTTTCTTACGGAGGCAATTAAGAGATAGAATTGGAGGGAAATATGAAAAGACAAACCGATTCAAATTAATATCTAATTAATTAGTGAATAAGTAAATCGGAATAAATGAAATCCATATTTATAATGTATATTCTCATGTACGTACGTATATGAGCTAAGTGACTCAGTGCGTTTGCGAGCTGACTTCCTATTCCGGAGGGCCGGGTTCGATCCGTTGCCGGTCGTGATTTTCGTGGTGTCCTTCGCCCATCAATGCTGAGGTGGTTTTACTGAAATAACCACTTCAATGGAAATAGACGTTTTGGGGTTACCTGATACCAAAAAAGTGTTGTTTTTGTTTTCCAAATCACATATGTCCGTCTTTGACAACACTGGCGCCTCCCTAAATTATTCGTAGATTTTTTTTTTCGTACTAAATATTACCGACTGATCTGACTGTTTGATATTAAAACGTGGAGCAGTCACCAGTGTTTAAAAAAGGACAGAGGTGAAAAAAGTTATATCTGTTAGAGTGTTTTGTTTTCCTTTTAATGTTTCCATTCTCGTGATTTCTAATAAAGCAGTTTGAAGTAATTTTAAATTTATGATAAAAAGCTGCTTTCATGTCAGTGTACATACTTCTGGACGAGTTGTACTTTACAGCTGACTCTGAACGACTGTGACTGTGAAAAGTTCGAGTCCGGCGGAGCACTCGCAGACGGACAGAATCGCATGTTTTTGTCGACAATTAAGTTTTTGGTTTCAAAGGACCCTATAAAATATGGATTCTGACTACACAACGAATTACAGGAAGTAATTTACTATAAATATATGGAAGAGTTATCCACTTTTGCGTTACGGGCTAAGCAGAAAGAGAATTCCTGGTCGAAATTCACCGTTTTCGGGTGCATAATTACAATACTTTATTTCTTACAAAGTAAGGGTGAGAAAGTAAAAACAAGTTGAATAATATGAGGCATTTTTATTTTCCTTGGCACATTTTTCGTCGAAATTAAGGTTGTATTACTATTGTATCGCATCTATGATTATATTAATTTTGTGCAACTGATGTGTAACAAATATAGCTTTTACTAATACGCATGTGTTCTTTACTTTAAAACGACGTGCATGTCATGGAACCTTTAATTTTTATTTCTCAAAAAAAGTCTATAAGTGTATTTGACTGGAACATAGAGTTTGTCCCGTCGGGGGCGGTGCTGCGGCTGTGGTGTGAAATCACCTATATTGCGGAAATTCCCGCAAGCCGACGTAAGATCGCGGCAGGATCTCGCTGTCAGCGGGGGATATGACCGCCACCTCTGCGCACACTCACTACACGTAACTCGACTGACGACCTTAGCAGTGGCACGTGCACTAAATTACCAATGAATCTCTAAATAATCAATCGAAGTGGTGTAGAAGCAAACTGGCATTAATTTATTCCATTTCGCTTATTTCATCTTGACTTCGAATCTATCAGTCGAAGGGTCTCTGCGTAAAGCGTGAACGCGTCAGCGGGTAGAGCATCCGAGGCTTAGAAAAAAGCGACGAGCGCCACTTCTGGGCGCCCGGGGCGTAAAATGCCTTTCTGGACGCCATATTCCAACCTGCAGCGCGAGCGCAAAAAACAGCTGCGCCCGATTTACTGCTCCGTCGGCGGTCGCTGGAAGTTTCTGTCCGCACCCGCGATTTTCCGAAGAAGTTCCACACCAAGGCGCACTGGGCGAGTGTTGATTCGATGCAGCAGGGGTGGCCAAGCAACGGGCGCCACTGTGGGGGAAAGAGGCGCTCAGTGGCTAGCATACTTCTACTCTACACTTGCTTACAATATAGAGGAATTACTCTACAGAAGGGACCACAATGACAGATCGGAAACAAATGAATTGTTTGGCAGGGTGATGACGTTGCAAGAGGTGGGTGAAGCCATTTACAAATGAGATAACTGTAAGCTAAAGCAGTGACAAAATAAATGAGTGGGCGTACCTTGTGAGTATATTGCCAGCAAGGGCCCAAACAGTCGCTGTCAAAGCGGTCCCTCTTAAGAAATGTGTCTACACCAAGGAGATTGCTTTCCAGAGTGGGCACCTAAGCTCTGTGGCTCCAGCTCCCTCGTGCGTACAAGTACCTACAGCTTCGGGCTGGCATCCGATATCCGTAACGCAACACTCCATGGGGCGCCTCCCAATTAAGGCATGAGTGGGTCCACTCTGCCACCTCAGAGCTAGTAGCTGTCATGGCTGGCACCCGGAGTCCTAATTCAGCGCCACTTCCATTGCAACCCGGGCGAATCCCTACTTCAGCTGCCCATGATAACAGGCACTGCACGAGGAAGCCAAGTGCCCAACGCGGGGAGCGCCCAGGACGATGTCCAGGTGGTTCGGGGCCCCCATACCCATCGGACTTCTATATGCTGATTTGGAAAAAAGGCAGGTAGGCGCCAAACTGGGGTTACGGGGTACCCCGCAACCAGGGGCTTAGCCAACGCACTTTGGCAACGACGTGGTAACGCCGAGATACTACTAGGGTCCGAGTTTACGTTTCCAACCTTTACCAAGGATCCTCAGGCCTTCGGCCGTCGGTTCTCACCTTGCGGGATTTCAGTTTCACACACGAGCGTTGCAAGACGTACGTCGTTGATATCCGTCAATTTGGAGGTCGTTGGTTGCCCGGCGACAAAAGCACTACACCGCTGCGCAACAGGCGTCGTTTGCCCAGTGGTCTTGTGCTTGCAAACACAGATGGGCGGAGTTAGCGATTGTGTGTTATTACATTGGAATGAAAACTTCTAAAACAAAAGAGATGCTGGTTCAATCGCAGTAAAAGCGAGCGGAATTTTTGAAGGAACATTTTGCACCATCTTTCAGATTGGATGCATACGGCGGTGATATATTTTTTCATTATTTCCGATTGTCTGAACCGTCGTTTAGAGAATTGCTATCGAAATTACATGATCTTATTAAACGACATGATACTAATGTGAGCTATGCTGACATTGAAATCATGCCGTTTTGTGAAGTGAGTCATACTAAGCAAGAGTGAGTTTTTGAAGAGAGGAGACTTTTCGTTATTCTTTCCTTTGTTTTAATTTACTGTTTTTTTTTGCATTTGACTGAAAAGTAATACTCAGAAATTTGGATATGGCGACGTTCTTCAGCATTATAATTAATTTCGAATTATTTCCTGGAAATACAAATAGTATCATTACATTCTCTGACACAAGTCCTAAGAACACAGGGGTCTCTATTACGAATATAGTTAATGGTCAAAACGGAAAATCAAGAGTGATCTCTCTATTATCATCATCAGTTTTTCTTAACCAAAAAATTTGAATGCCTATAAATATACAGGTCCATATTTACATAGTATATTTAATAATAAGACTTTCATAAGACTAAGAATTCAAAATTTTAAATATTTTGTAACATAGACGGTTCGATCTCCTGTTAGTTAGATCCTCTTCAGTATGTTACAACAATATTTTATTAGCCACAATTACATATTTAAAATTCTCAAATTAGAATATCTATGATTGACTATTATATGTAGTTAAAGGGGTACCTTCAACAAAATGTAATATACTGAGAGGAACTCACGCTCAAGAGACCGAATCGTCTATATTAATAAAAAATTAAAGAACATTGACTGAAGTCATCGTTTATTTTTCAATTGCAGAACGTAAAAACTGTACTAACGGGCACCGTGGTTGCAACTGTTTTCGCCATGAGGAAAGGCGATTGTTGATCCGCTTGGGAGGCGGGGGGGGGGCGAGCGGCGGGAGGCCGTCTGGGGAGAGGGCCAGGGGCGTGGGCCGCGG
>BOPP01000007.1:16897685-16911266 GCA_017312745.1 Gryllus bimaculatus | reverse complement strand
GCTGGCGGTCCGCCCAGACAACGACGCAGCGCGCCGCGCCTCCGCCGCGTCATCCAGTCGCTCACGATTCTCGTTATTTTTTTTTTCGCACGCCGCGCACGCGCGCCAGAACCTCGCTTATTATTTTTTCCCTTCGTCACTGTCTCTGCTCTCTCCTCTCTCCTCATCTCTCCAATCTCTCCTCGGTCTCTCGTCTACCTCTCTCTCCTCCCCCTCTCTCTCTCTCTTCCTCGTTTCGATTTTTTTCAGTTTGTGTGTGTTATGCGTGCGCGTATTTTTTTCTTGTATTTTTTTCTGTGTCGTGCCTTGCGTCTTTCGTCTCGCCCTGTGGGCTGCCGTCTTTCAGTCTTGGGTGGGTTTCGCTCTTTTTGTTGTTTTTTGTTTTTCGTCGCGGAAGCCGAGCAATATAATTTTCATGATTGTCGCGCCGGCCGCGCACGGGGCGGAGACGGTGGCAGAAGTGGCAAAGAACGTGGGGTACTCGCGGGGAGGGCGGCGCGTACGCGTTTTAGATCCGGGCAGAAACGGCAGGGTAGTTACGAGTGCGGCGGGCGGCGCGAAGGGAGGGGAGGGGGAGGGGGGGGAAGGGGAGGGGAGGGGAGGGGAGGACGGTGATCCGCCGATTGTGCGAAGCGGAAGCTGTTGGAGCGACTGGGGAGAAGGGAGCAGGAAGGGGAGCGGTCATTGCCTGATCAGGGAAGAGATTGGGAGGGTCAAAAAAACTCGTAGTAATAGCAAGAGCTCGCTGTTATTCAATTGAAGATTATTGATATGTTGATGCGAGGTTTATTGATTTGAGAATCGATTGAAGAATGAAACGGGCTGGTTGATGGATGGAAACGATTAATTCGTTTGAACGATTAATTGACGGGTTGTTAAGCTTCAGATTAATGATTAATCGAATGGATGATTAATAAAAGATGAATTGGATGAATTTATTGGAGAATCATTCGTGAACAATATACTGGATTGATGGATGGTAATTATGAAACCTGGCTGCGCCTTGCACGGTTTGTTTGGTGGTATGTTCTTTGTAATGTTGCGATTGTCCATTTCACATCCTGAACTCATCAATATCATTTCACCATCTCGAGGGCTTTTTTTTAAACAACTTGGATGTAAGTAGGATTAACGTGAAAACTAATGACCCCCCCCCCCCAACAAACGCCACGTTGCAACTATCCTCTATAATTATGACTGCGACTCGGTTGGTTGAATGTTCGGCATGGTTCCGAGGTGACCAATTCACGACAAAATTAAAAAATATAATAAGAAAGATGCTAGTAGTTATAGATGACCAATTTTTCTCGCGAAGTATGAAAATTGCATTTAACATCTTGGATAATTTCAAGATCTTCAAATTTAATTCATTTTATCGCAATCCCGCTCTTGTCTCGTAATACCAAGCAAATAACTCGCGAAAGGAACGGGGGTGGGGGGGGGGGGGGGGGGGGGAGATGGGGCGGGGGGAGGGGGGGGGGGGGGGCGGGGGGGAGAGCGGGGAGGGGGGGGGATGTTCAAGAACGCATTCCCGTATTTCCGCGAGTGTGGTCCTCGCCTGCTCCTTTACCGACGAAGCCCATAGCACTCTGGATTCGCAGGCGGCGGTGGTGGTGGGGGGAGAACGGGAGGAAGACGAAGCGGAGGATGGGAGGGAGGATGAAAGGAGTTTGGAGGGAGAGAGGAGGAGCAAGAGAGAGAGGGGAGGAGAGAGGAGCGGAGAGAGGGAGAGGAGAGAGGGAGCGGGAGAAGAGGGAGAGGAAGGAGGGTGGAAGGAAGGGGGAGAGGAGAGGGGAGAGTAATTATAGAAAGTCATATGAGAGGGGAGGGCAGGAACGAGGGGGGCAGAGTGGTTGTTGTATGAACAGGAGGAGGAGAAGGGAGAGGAGAGAGGGGAGAGGAGAGAGGGAGAGGAGAGGGGAGAGGGAGTAGGGTGGAGAGGAAGGTAGGGATGGAGGAGAGAGGGAGCAAGCGCGTGGGGAGGATGGGAAGGGGTGGGCGTTGATTGGGGCGGGAGGGGAGAGAGGAGAGGAGAGAGGGAGAGGAGAGAGGGAGAGGAGGAAGAGAGGAGAGAGGGTGAGAGGACGAGAGGGGAGAGGAGAGAGAGGAAGAGGGAGGAGAGAGGATAGTTAGTAGGGCGGAAGAGGAGTGGGGTTGGATGGTTAAGAGTGGCGTTGTGTGGGATGGTGGAGGAAAAAAAAAGAGTTGGTGGTCGGTGACGAGGGAGGGACTCGAGGGATGAGAAAGGAGGGAAGGAGAGGGAGTGATAGAGTGGAGGTGGAAGGATTGGGGTGGATGAGCAGAAGGAGAGGGAGCGGGGGAGGCGACAGCCGGATGCAGCGCAGGGGAGCAGTCGCGGGCGGCGACGAAAACAGCGAAGCGGAATTACGAGCGCCTGCGAAAAACCAAGAGCCCGCTGCGCTGAAGCTAGCACTGAGCGCGCGCCGAGAGGCCGAGGGATCGGCGGGATTTGCATCCTGACGGCGCTCCCTGCGGCGCACGCGCACGGTCGCTGCTCCCCCGGGAACGGTCGACATAATCCGAAATTGTGGTCGGATAAGATAGGACCGGAATTCGCGATAGAAGGAAAAGTAGTTAAAATTGCGTGAATTGAAGTGTAAAGGCAAAGATTTTATAATTACTCGTGAGAAATGAGCAAATGAATTATTAAAAAAAAGGTTGACGAACATGAAATGTGTATTGCGCTAGTGTGTTTATCAACGGGTTTATGTAGAGTGATTTCACTTAGAGAACTTGCAAATAGGTTATCTTATTTTGCTGGTAGAAAACTGGACTCTGGTTGGTTGATGCGATGTGATGATGCGATGATGCGATTCGGCGACCGGGGGCTACGGTGTGCCAATTTTCTCACATGCTACCCTACATTGCCGTTGTCTGGTAATGTATTCTGTACAATGTAGGTACTTTTTCGGATAATACGAACACTTTCGAAATCCTAACAGTCCACACACACTCAAGTCTGCGTTCAGAATAGCAGAGGGGTCTACAGGTATATGGTATTGAATCAATATAAATTAATATAAGATATGGTGTGCTCGGGGATAATATCAATCTATTAGGTACTCGCGGAGCCGGTCTGTACTTACACTGTGCTGATTAAAACAATTAAGTCCGTGTGACCACGTTCGTTAGCTGGCTGCGACGGTGGTCATGGCGGATCGGCGAGTTGGTGAATGAAACGTCGAGTTTGTGATAGTCCGGGGGATTGAGGGTCAACTAAGGGAGAGGCGATCACGGCGAAGTAGACGAATGTCGTAAAGAGATTCATCGGACGTTAATGCTTTGTAATTCGAAGTGTAATCACGCTCACGTCAGGCAGGACTTTGAGATTGGGTATCTCCAGTGAAGTACGCGGCTGGGAGGCAATACGTTCACGTCATCAGGCAATGGTATAATGACCGGCGGTCCTGGATCGAGTACCAAAGGTGGGGCGCAAGAACTTTTCACATACTAGGCTGCAGAGCAGCATGTCTACTGGAAGTTTGTCCGTTGGCCCCGCGGCCGCCACGTAAATCACTGGGCGAAGGCGACGGAAAGGAGCCGACGCGACACGGGTGGAGGGGGCGGGGTGTAGAGAGGACGCGCAGTGGGCGGCTAGGACGCGCAAAGGGGGCGTGGCGGATTTTCTTCTTCTTCTTCTTCTTCTTCTTCTTATTATTATTATTATTATTATTATTATCATTGTTATTATTATCATTGTTATTATATATAGTTTATTATTATAATTTATTTTTGATAAAGTCGGCTTTTTGCCATTCCAGCATTTCAGTAACTACTCACCCTGCCCCAACTCGCTAATCTCTTACTCCATCGTCATAATGTGTCCCTTATTTTCTTTCGACATGTATGCCTCCTCTTCTATGACTGACGAATTCCTAAAGCTCTGTCTACGCCAGACTGTAGCAGGTTCTCTGTGGTCCTACATTTGCGAAACTATTCAGCTTGGTGGAGAATTCTCCTCCAGACAGTGGCTGAATTCGACCAGGCCATGTACTAATTAGTGTAGAAAATCCTAACAGCGTCTAGGACCTCCCGGTCAGAGGCACTGCAGTGCCATCATTTGGCGCTTTGAGCCATCGGAGTCGGACTCTGGAAGAAGACATTGAGGAAGTTGGGTGGTCGTTTCCTGATCGCTAGCAGAGCGGCTTTCAGGCCTAGAGCTGCTCGCTTATCTCCTAACTCCACTCACTAACGACGTGGGTACTTATATGAGAAAATGAAAAGGGTGGTTGTGTCCAATCCTCCGCCTGGGCCTCGAACTGTTCGCCTCCATCCTGCGGGCCAGAACAAGACGTGGCAGCATTTCTGTTCGCCGGTAAGACTGCGGTTGGGTCTACTGTGCACTAGTGTGCGTCTAAAACAACGGCGCTGGCGGCGTTGGCAATTGTCACGAAGACGCTGCGCTCTGGCGGATGATAGGAAAGACTGCGACTCTCTTGGACGCGAGTTGGGTTGAAGAGAAGCCGCTTGGCAGGTTTTGAATATAACATGACGTATATTTTATGTGTCTATGTGAATATTTCAGGACTTTTGCCACGCTTGCTGATGTAGAGGAGGTACTCTAACACTAAAAAGAAACCACTTTTACAGGTCAGGATGCAAATGAACGTCCTGCAGGGCGCTGATATTGCAATAGTGATGAAGCCATTTAAGAATGATGTAGCTGTAAACGCACTCACTAACAATATGAGTTCATGTACGTAACCTGCTGTTATATTACCAGCAGAGGCCACGGAACAGCCGTCAAATCGGTCCCTTCTTATAGGAAGTTATCTCTGTGTGTTACTATGGTTAGTTGTGTGAAGTGTGCTTGAACAGTTTTGTGTATTTTTGTTATGTTAATGAGATAGTTAATGCTTTATTTTACGTCGCGAGAGTCCAGCCATTGGTCCCTCCTTTTCGTCAGTTCTCTCAAATTTCGCCGCGCAAATTTGACCATCTAGCGGAGAAAGAAGGTATGACCGACAAAACAGGCAATTTTGAGTTTAAGTCAGAAGCTTAGTTTAGGCTTGAGGATTTTTTTTACATGCAGTAAATCTAGGACATGGAACAGCCGGCTTTACTTCCCCACCGAAGGAAGGCGTACGAAGTATTTTTTCGCTCTGAGAAATTCACTGGTTCGATTGGGTTCGAACCCGCAAACGTGGGTACAACAGCCCTTTGCGCTAACCGTTTACCACCGAACCCGCTTTCTATACTTAATGTCGGATAGTTCGTGGTGTTTAGTAGCGGCTGATGCTCTCTATGGTGGTGCCCTCCGCAGGAAGATCAATCACGGCAAAAGTTGTACTATTTAAACTTCTACTGCATTGGCTCTTAATTTCAACTTTCCTCCAGGGCAAGGTTTGGGAGCGAATTTAATATCATGCGCCGGCCTAAGTGAATGATCAATGTTTTTAAAATGGGGCTGTATCGCAGACTATCGCGTCGCCGCCCGTAGCCTGTGCATGCTAGGCAATGGAAGTGCGGGTACTGAGAGATTGATGGGGGCTGCGTGTTTTGTTCGGCACAGTTCGTGCCTATTAACTAAGCTACGAAAATTAACCATTTCACCTGATTTCATAAATTACTTTTTCGTTTGCAGCAAATATTATTAAAAATATACTTTCGTGTGCACCAGTATCTTCCATTATCAATGTAAGTTTTGATTTAATTATTAAGAATTAATAACCTATTGCTTGAAAACAGGTCGAACATTATACGCTATAGTACACTCTCGTTCAAGAAATATACCGAAAAGACAAAATGTATGCAATTGTCGGGACTTACATCCCGCCCCTCCCAAGTCGCGACCCACCTGTTGGTGGGTCCCACTGGTGGGGTGGAACCCACTGGTGGGGTTGCACAAATGGCGCAGTAATTCGAACATTTTCTCGTCCAATTTCCTAATTTATGTGAATCTCTTGTGTATTATTATTCCCTTTAAGCTTGCTCTTGAGCATACACTCTTAAAAGCTTTACATTATTTTAAATATTATAGCAAAGATGGGGGAAGGCAGAACTTTACATTTTTGGAAATGTAAATTAGGAACCATTTCGGCGTACGACTTAAGCGATTGAGTAAATCCGCACAAAAACAAGTGAAGAGGGAGGCTTAAAGGCTGAGAACATTAGCAAATTAAGACACTGCAAATAAACATAGACAGAGCAAAAACATAATACATTGAAACAAAAAATAAACAATATGAATAAGCAATGGGAATAAAAAATAGAATAATATTTGAAAGTAAGTTTTGTAGCAAGAACAATCGTGGTGACATGAACGTGTGCTTCTTTTATCTTTTTCATCTCTCCTATATTCTTCATACATTCCTTCTTTCGTTATTTGCAATATTCCTTTACTTTTTTTAGTTAATATTATATTTCTAATTCTCACGTGAGGCTCAAGGATGTACTGCTTCTAAGCTTTCCTATAAAATATTCCGAGGAACTGGGGTGCAGAGAACTGAAGTCAAAGGAGACGCACAGAGCAGAGGCGGTCGTGGTTCGTGGCTGTTCGCAGTTGACGCAAAATGGGCGGAAGTGGGAACCGTGTTTAGGATAATTGGGCGTATCTGGCACATGAAAGTTGGAGGCGGTGTCAACAAGAAGTGTGAACCTCGCGATTATTTTAGTTAACGTCATTGAAAAAATTGCATTCGCTTATTGAAGTGAACACGATGCGTGCGGTAGAATAAAATGTGACAAGTAATATTGCAGTTCGTAAGGAGTTCAATAGTATAGTACTCTGGTAATTAACTTTGACAGCAGACACGGAGGCGATGGCGGTAGCAGAGATTATATGGTAGCAAACTTTGTGTTTATGGTGGTCTCTTCATTAGGTATGAAAATGCGGGTGCAGGGGCAATTCCTACATCTACCCGCATGTTCAGAAGCATCTTTCGTAATATACCTTTCCCTTGCGTTTTTGACTAAAGAAGAACGGCGAAAGACATTTTTTTCATGTTATTTTTTTACCGTTAAACGTTGCCGTTACCGTTTACGTTTTTACCATTAACGTTGTTAAACGAATAATTATATCAACGCTATAATATTTCATACTTAATTGACTTCAGTAAAAGATGAAATAAGAACTAAACCGCTTGATTTACTTGAAAATATCGGAGGAAGGGGATATGTACCCTATTCTCCTGATAGCGATGTCGTGTTTTGGGTCACGAGTTATCTTTCCTGCGAGCAGAGTTTTATACTGAAAACTTTGGTGTTTATGGCAGGGCATCAACCTAAAAAGTAGGTTTTTTTCAGTTCTTTGTCGCTGCCACAGATTCTTTTTATTAGCAGTTTTCCGGAAAGTAATGTAGGATGAAGATACGAAATCCAAGTGTCAATCTCTGACTCGCGCAGTCGAGTCTCGTTCGTATGGCGCGACTAGTCTTCTAGTCGTGACACGTAGGAAACGTACTAGCTCATGATGCCACGGGCAAAGTAGACCTCAAGCGAGGAGTTGGGAACGCAAGGGGTGTAAGTGCATTTTCGTCAAATTTTGAGTTAGGAGTGGGAGTATAAAGTAAAATATCAATTTTATTTCATGAACAACTTGAGTTCGGAAAGCAAATGGTGCAAGTGGATTTTTGGAAAGTTTTGAGTTAGGATTGGGAGTGTAAATTAAAATCTACTTTTTATTTAATGAACAAGTGATATTCCCTTGTTCGCTGTATTGTATTCCTTGTATAGCTCAAAAAGTTGCCACTTTCTAGCGGTGTAAAGAAAATGCCTTTCATAGAGTTTTCTATAGTTACTAAACATTGAGCTCGATTTTCTCAATACGACATTTAGAGCACTTACATTCCTTGTGCTCTCAGCCCATGAAGTCACCCCCTGCTCTTATCGGTGTACAATAGATTCCTTCGTGTTTGACAAACAATCTATATTTCTAATCTCCGTCTCTAAAATGGCTCATGGACTGTGTACTAGTTTTCGTGGGTTGGTGCTGGATTTTATTCCAGGCCGAGGAAAAATAGTTGTAGCTTTCCTTTAAAATCGTCTCAGTTTCTGTATTTGTGGCGAGCAAAGGCTTCGGCAGATAGAGTTAGCTAATCACGGTGAAGGGAATATGTCATGTTTGCCACCTGCCTCTCTTACCCACCCAAGCGAGGAACTTGCACTAGCCCAGGCACCGGGAACACCGTTAGCAAGCTGGCGATGTCTATATTACTAATGTCGAATGCGAACAGAAATTGAAAGGCAACTCCAGCCTTTGGTTACAGAAGACTTGCCTATAGTGTCATTAGGCTCCCAGGAAATAATTATACAAAATCCTCAAATATACAAAATCGATAGTATCATTGGCAATAGGGAAGACGATATCGACGTTAAAATGGAGGAAACTGATGTGATAGCATAACGAACATGTGTACTCACTCAGTGGATAAAAAAATATTCGTTTGGGTCTTCTGACTGTGCTGTGAATGCACATAATACTAGAACATGGTCATAATACTGTGACTCAACTCTGTAACAAAAAGCCTTTGCAAATAACATTATATTCCACCGAGAGAGCGAAATAGTGAACATACATTTTCGTAATGTTCTGAATATCCACCTTGGCTGTTTACATATTGTTGCTAATTTAACTCGAAACGTGCGTAATGCCGTTGAATCCATTTAACAGGTACGAGAAAACTCCTGGATGAATATTTGTTTGCCGGAGCTAGCACTCGCATTTCCAGCTAATGGATCTCGCGCACTGCGCCAGCATAAGGTTTCACTATTTATTCTCGTTGTTCCCGAAATCCGCAGGACATTACATGGAATGAGAGCAGACAACCTTCATTCAAGTGATTGTTGCAAAAATTATGGTAACTATTTATTTTCATAACATTGCTGGTCAGAGAAGATGTCATATGCATTTGGTCTGTAGGCGTCACGATCTATGCCTAGCGTTTAAATGACATTACGGCCGTAAACTTGGAACTACAGCGGATAATTTCGCGAGAATCCTATTTAATTTCGCGCACTACTCTGGACTGGAGCAGAAGCCGCTCATAAAATGACGATGGATATTTTCCGCGGTCTTCATTCCGGCTAATGGCCATTACCGTGCGGACTATTTACATGTTGAGTTAAGAGGCCCTTCAGTATTCGCGAGAAGAATTTTGACAAAATAGTGCTTTGGTAATGATGCGTTGCACAGATTCATGGTTGATTTAAATAAATCACGAAGACAAAAGCTTTGTCGCCAGCTGGAAAATGTGTTGCGAAGCGTTAACTAAGGTATGTTGTGAGGTTAGGTTAGGTTAGGTGGTATGCGAATAGAAATTTACGACTGACGTAATGGAAATGGAACCTAAAAAACGTCCCGTCAACATGTATCACAAATTTTACTATTGCTTGTAACCACAACGAACATCACTTACCCTAGCCACCTCACATTGGTTAATGTCAATTCGATAATACTAGTATATGCATTTTAAACATCAGAGACATCTGATTGGGAACAAGGAAAATACAAAATTAAAAACAGTATCTGTTACAAAAGTTTATTCCTCTAATTACAACATGTACTTCGCATGTACATGTGTGTGCTTCTAACATGAACGGACTTAATGTCTGAATCAGGTGGTTTTAATAGCCTGAGGTATGCTGGGGCAGAATATGTGTTTCCACAGCAGTAAGACGTTTATTCAGGAAAGTTCTTATAGTGATGCGGAGGGAATTTGCACATATTCCTAGACGTACGTGTGGCAACTGCAATGTTAATTATTGAAACGGATTATTGATTAGCTTTTGTTACTTTGCATGAGATACGCTTTTGGATACATAAAAAAATATTCACAGCAATGAGATGTGTGATCATATGATTTTTTCAAGGCAATAATAAGGATATTTGATACCTTCCACAGAATTGGCAGTGTACGGTAGATGATGAAAGTACACTGTATGTTTATGTGATTTACTTCCTGTAATTAGAATAAATAAAACATTTGTATTGAATGATTGATGATTTTTATTATTACTTTTCTTTAACCACACACAGAAATTTATGTTGTTTGAAATGAATACATTAAACGTTAACATATGGCAGGACCTTCCAATAGTATATTTTAAAATTTACCGTCAGATCCACATCATCATAAAAAAATACTACTGCCTTGACTTGGACGGTTATCCTCCTACAACTGTGCTGCCAATGCGTTTATCTTTGCAAACGACGGCCTATAACGGCCAGCGTGTACATACGTGCATTAACACGTTGCCTACCCACCTCTGAAGAGGCGGTGGGAATGTGCAAGCTGAATTATTACAAGAGGTGCGAGCGAGTGTGAATTGCTTCCAGTCCATTTGCAGCGAAATGTTTGCCATGCTTTACGCCAGGGGTGTCAGACTCGTTTTGGCTCAGGTCGTATTTCTGGCCAGAGAACCACGCGAGAGCAGGTGTTTACATTTAAGCAAAAGCTGACGATTGATCGAAACTAATTAACTGAAGGAATGAAAATGGTCATGTAGATTGAAGTATAGAACGCTCATACTTCAGGTGGAACCGTCATAATTGTTATTTCTTGAGGTTCCGTCTAAATAAAATAAATAATTGAAATGTAATGTAAACTAACAACTACAAAAAAAAACAAATGAATGAATTTCAGATTTCTCTGAAATAGTCAAATGTATTTCGACAAAACATCAGCAAAACAAATGATTATTACAATTCTACCTGGTCGCTGAATGTTCTATACTTGAATCCACTAGGTCATTTTCACCCCTGCTTCAGGTATTTACATTGTTTATAATTAAGCTTGTGGAATTTCTCATTTGTTTAGAAACCCTTCATAATGATACAGCCCAATTAGAACCTTACTTCATATCCTCGCACTCGCAGCGATTCTAAATAAAAATAATACTTCATATACTTGGATTTATTTAAAGCTGCCTCTAACGTAAATCAGATCGTACGGTGCCATCCTATCAGAAGGTTGAACATCTCCATAGAGACGTTACTGTATTGTTCTGTAAACTCACGATTAGATGACACCATAACAGCCGTTGTTCTGTCAGAGGCTGCTGTAAATAAATCGCAGTATAAAGCGCGAAAGAAAAAATTACAGCTGGCGCAATAGCGCAAAGCTTTCAGGCACGTGTACTCAAGCGGTGTGATTTCGAATCCTGTGCAAGCCATGGACGTTGTCAGGCGTTTCTTGTAGGAGGAGGTATTTCCAGTTCCATACATACACTTGCTAATTTTAATTTTTTCCTAAACCCATGGCGTTACTACACCGTACCAGGAAAGTCCCTCTGCGCCGAGTCGCTATTAAAAATTGCATTAATGTTGGTAACAACCAGACCACTGGGAAACAAAGTGAAGAGGACAACACTTCCAGCATCTGTTATGATTGTGAAGAGTACGCAATTAACGTTTTCATTTGTTACAAGCTGCGGTTTGTATTACCAACATAATTTCTGTTGCCATCACTCTCACCAGCCTCTGTGGCCACTGCGGAGTGACTTTACTGGCGCACTGTAGTAAATAGTATGCCATAGAAGTTGTTTAACGCACTTAGGGACTTGTTCCTTCATCCCGTTAAAAGGTACCAGCTGCGAGATAGGCACGCGGGAAACAATTTTTCCGCAGGACTGCGATGTGCTCAGGGGTTATCTGAGGTTCGCTGAGTTAAGCGGATTCTCCACTAGGTAGACTCTGCAATGCCTCTGACCGGGAGATCTAGGGTTCGAGTCCCGACGGCGGGAGAATTTTCGACACCAACAAGAAAGCTAGGTCGAATTCAGCCGAATTCTAATGATCGGCTGCTTCATTGGTAGTTTTTCGTGGTTTCTCCGATCAACACCAGATGAATGCCGGAGCAGTGCCCTAACAAGCGGACCATGGATCGTGCGCGATCTTTGCTACCTCTTCCTCGTCCTATCCTTTGAAAGAAATTTTTGCCAGAATCATGTGTTTCAATGAATAGCACTAATCTATCGATTTTTGGGTATTGTGTGAGTGCGCGGTCTTCATGATTGTGAAAAGATTATCACGTGTGATGGTTAATCGCTACGACTAGGTTACTTGCAGGTTACTTTCAGCTCGCGAGCTGTTTGTTGGTTGCGGTCCAGTCCCGAATGAAATATAGGTGGCTAATGTAATGCCTCATGGGAATTCCATGAGGACTCAATGCTTGAGCTCTCGGTTGCCGTGTTCACTTTAATTTGTAGGCTTTTATTCCTTTTTCAGATCTCTTTACTTTCTTCCGTTAAACGAGGCTGAGTACCTTATTCTAAGTGCTGTGAATTGGTGTTTCTGAAATGAGGAAAGGCAAACCCGAAACTTTGTCGATTTCAAGAGATGTCTGTGACCTCAAAAAATTTATTTATTTATTATTCAAACAGGAGAATAGTTTATCATGTGGCCAACAATTTAAGATTACTCTAAGCGTGTTTAACCCATTCATTCTGATTGTATTATACATGCATTTTATTGGATTCCTTTTTATACTCTTTCATATGGACAAAAACCTTTTTGAAGTGCAGAATCAATTGTTTCTGAACTAATGCGATCAGTAGGGTCCTTGCTGAAACTCGTTCGTATGTGCCGAATTGATGAATTATTTTTATTCAACCAAAAAATGAAAGTTTGTTCATCGATCATCAACGTCCATTAATTTGTTCAATCATTCTAAGTGCGAAAAGAAATCTTCAAGTTTACTCTGAAGAAACGCAAACCGACTTCTCTCTGGTTATAGGGTGAAACGGAAGAACGGATTAATACAGATTAATAAGACGTATTAATAAAAGTAAGAAAATATGGATATGAGGGAAATCGAACTATGAAAATGTGTGGCACTGATATTGCAATTAATAATACAATCGTAAAGAAATTCGAAACATGAAGAAATTTTAGTTATCGAAATTCGAGCCCCCTTTATACGAATTATTAATTCAGTCATATTACAAATATCTAGCAATCTGTATTCGAGAGATCCCGATTTGAAGAAATAACGCAGTAGAATTCAAATATCAAGGAATCCGCTTAATGAAAGTTCGGGGATTGGCAATTCGTGGAACGAAATGCGAAATTAACAGATCATACTCAAAATTTCATTGCGATATGCATTGTTCAACATTTCAAACCAAGCTAAAAATGGAAGTTCGAGTTATCGAGGTTCAGAATACAAACGCAATCACATCGGAATAATCGGGTACTTCATGTCACAACAGTTTGAGAAATTACGTCGAAATATTAATATTATGATGTTCGAACGAAACCAAAGAAATGAATGCTCGGAAATTCGAAGTTCGAGATTCATAATTTAATCATATTCGAAAAATTGGAGAATGTAAATAATCAAACAATTCGAAATATTACCACTATTATGTTGGAAGTAGTGCCAATATTCTCCTCCAGATAGCTGAATTCGACCTTGCTATGGTGCAATTATGGGCTTGGGTGGAAATATAACACACAAGACGCGAAATCCTGCCACCGTCAGGAGTGGAAGCATAGGACCTCCGAGTCAGAGGCACTGTAGGGACAATAGTTGATGCCCTGAGCCACCTCCGCCGGTCCAAAGTTCTAGAAAGCGAGGTATTCGCGTTGTTTACTTTACGAGGCAGCGACGTTGAGTGTGT
>BOPP01000007.1:16868658-16888216 GCA_017312745.1 Gryllus bimaculatus | reverse complement strand
GTGTATATATATATATATATATATATATATATATGTGTGTGTGTGTGTGTGTGTGTATTAGTAATTTTTTTTAAATTATTTCAAATAAAATAATACAACGTATATATTTTATGTATCGAAATATTCCTTAAAAGGTTTGCAACCCTTTACACTTCATTTAACAAGTACAAAAACCCAAGTAAAAATGAAAGTAAACTGACAATAACTTTCAAAGTTCATATTTAAAGGAATAAATGAAATGTCAGAATACGATTACAATTATAAACTTCATAGGCTAGCATTGGCAATTGCAATTACATCCCAAAATCTTTAAACTGGAGATATACGGGTTCTGGCAGTTAATCCTTAGACGCACTATTTATGAACGTAGTAATGCTGAATATAGTTATTTCAGTTTATTAATCTTATAATAATAATAACAACAACAATAATAACTATAATAATAATAACAATAATAATGACAATAATGATAATGATAATAATAAAGATAACGATAATAATAATAATAATAATAATATTCATTCCCATCATGTTTTACTGAGATAATATATACTGTAGTTCCTTGGAATTACTAACCATCGATGACCAGTTGTGATGGTTAGGTGTCCAGAGTTTATAGTTTATTATCTGTCTACTTCTAAGAAGATTTTTTTGTGTGTTGCATGATTATTTAATATTGGCTTCAAGTGGATCATTTGCTCATTATATGATCTTTTTTCTGAATTTACGATCAAAGTTTTTGTGAACATACAAAAAGTAAATAATAAATATCTAACCTTAAATCATTACTAAACTTATTTCAGAATACCAGTGCTTAATATGATTGGAGTGTTAGAATCCTAGCTCGAAATAACAGCAAATTCTCTAGTATACCATGTTGCGTGCGTCCCGGAACTTCTCTTGTTCACCGCAAGCGCAGTGTGACGGAGTTACTTTGCTGAAGAGAAGAGGAGTTTGGACGAGGCGAACACTGATCTCAGAGGGCAGCACCTGCCCCAGGTGCAGCGGTGGGGTGAGTGGGGGTGAAGGAATTAGCGCTCGGTTTTTGTTCTCTTCCCGACGCCCCATTTGCGGTTTCTCTGCACGCCTTCATTACTTGGAACACGAGAGCCCCCTCTTAGCATTTAATTAAGTCGTTTAATAATTAGCTGGCTTCAAGTGGCTCATTTGCTCATTACATGATGAAGATGTTACTTTGCTGAAGTACAAAGTATGCGTCGCACCTAGAAAATTGGAAGTAAGATCTTTTGTTGAACGGAATATATGATAGAAGGATATGTTCATTAAAATACGCAAAAGGTATGCTTCTCTTTTTAAGCTTAATGGATATTTTTATCTTGTTGGTACGTTCGTCTTAATTAGTGTAATGAAGAAAGATATTCAGGTTCGCTGTTTAATCAAACAAGATAAACTGATACTGTAATTCTTACTCCATGTTTTCTGCATTGATCTATTTGGGTTAAACTATGTCTTACTTTGCATTTACTGTGCACGAATTCATTTCTTACAGTATATTACTCACGTACTTTTTTCTAACATGAGATCCTCTGTGTTTACATTCGCAGCAAATCCACATTCGCTAATGTTTAAAATTACGTCTTCGCTTCATTTCTTCAGTGCGATAGCCTACTTAAATATTAATCATACGCTTCCTTGCACATGTTGTAATACGTTGCTTTGTGGGTCCATATTATAACATGTTTTCTTTATTTCTTAATACGGGAAGAATATTCCCATAGTTTTTCCGTCGAGTTTTCATTCACCACGATTCCGAATGATGAGGACTCCAATTCTCATTACTGAGCACAGGCCACGGAGGGGAATTTATTGATTATTTACTATTTCCGAGCTGTCAACTACTGTCACAGTCTCATAAGCGCAGTGCATGTTATATTCCGGGAGCTATCGGTGTCACATCCTTCTCTCGAAATAAGTTTCATGCGTCTTGGTTCGTTTGTTTCTCGTTCCTGACTGTTCCGCTTTATCGAACCAGAGGTCTGTAGTTCGAAAACCAGCAGTTACCACTCTTCTTTGCTTGGCGGGCGTTCCTTTGAACGTCCTTTACACGAATCAGTTACGCACCTTTTAGCTCAGCGTCTGTGAAGTCTTTGATTGCTCAAACTGGAGGTCGCTGTGGCGCAACGCAGATGCCGATCAAAGGAAGGAAATGTAACGTGTGCTTCGAAGGTGCACTTGATCTCGTTTGTTCTACAAATTCAGGACGCTGGTTTTCACAGTTCGTACCTGCGCAACCAAATGTTCTGACTCGCCCTTCCTTCATATGCGTTGATAATTACTTTTTCTTTCTTTTACTCTATTGATCTAGAAAAGATCATCATTGCGTTGCGAATCAAAATAGCGGTCTGCATTAATACTAAATACTCGTGGGAATATTAACACCTGAGGTCGACTCGGATGGTTGAACATTTTCCCCTGTAAAGTAGATCGTATTCTATTATCGGTTTCCTTTTTTAATCGTGGCCACTAAGAAAAGTAACGGTTTCATAGCTAAATAATGTACGCAACTCGTTCAAAAGTGGCTTTGATGTCCTCGTTTCAAAATTCCAAACTCGACGCCATACGTCGCGTCGCCTCGCCCGGAAAAAAATGTTTCTAACGCCAGACTCCGTATCTATACTATTACTATAAATGATTATTCTTTAATTATTGCCACTTTTTTAACTTTGTTTTTGAAGATTTTATTTTATTGTTTATTGTTATTATTATTATTTATATTATTATTATTATTATTTCTTCATGTCTCTCGCTTAGCGAGATACCTTTGTAGAACCAAGGGGCCTGCTTCACTCGCAACCTCGGGCGGTCAGTTATATCAACTTCCTCACGATGCGTGCAGTACTCAGAAGAACAGCCTTCTGCATTGTTTGAATGTGACAGTTCTTAAAGCCACGCCTTGCAGGCGATGAAATTAGTTCTTCAGAGATTATTATTATTATTATTATTATTATTATTATTATTATTATTGATAGTGTCTCTGCGTTCTCCAATTTCTTCTTCTTCTTCTTCTTCTTCTTCTTCTTCTTATTATTATTATTATTATTATTATTATTTGCTTGTTTGCGACGCCAGTGCTTATTGCTATTTGCGCATTAGGCCCACCTGTGTAACGTGACGGTGGTGAGCAGCGCTCGCCCTCTGAGCGAAGAGCCGGGCGCACCTGCGTGCCTCTCGAAGGGCGAGTGAATGCAGCGGCTATGGGTGGGAGGGGGGAGGGGCTGACAAAGCGGCAGCGTGCGAATGGGCGCGCGTTCACACGCAGACACACGAGCGGCGCAGAGGCAGGGCGAGGGAGGTTGGGTGCCCTCGACGTAGGCCCTGTGGGCGGAGGCGAACCCGACCTCTGTTGTTCACGCGTCCGTTGCGGCGCCTTCTCCCGGGCCCGGTTTCGGTTTTGCTCTGCTTATCATCTTATGCCTCGACTTCACTCGTGACGTCACTTCCGTCTTCACTTCCGACTCAAGTTTCGATTTCACTTCCGACTTCACTTCCGTCTTCACTTTGGATTTCACTTTGGATTTCACTTCCGACTTCAATTCTGACTTCACTCCCGACTTCACTTCTGTCCTCACTTTGGATTTCACTTTCGGCTTCAATTCTGACTTCACTCCCAATTTCACTTCTGACTTCACTTTGGATTTCACTTCCGACTTCAATTCTGACTTCACTCCCTACTTCATTTCCGTCTTCACTTCCAACTTCACTTTCGATTACACTTCCGACTTCATTTCCAACGTCATTTTTGTCCTCTTGTTCCAGCATCACTGGCTAACTCTGTCCCCAACGTTCACGACCCCGATGTCACAGCCGAAACCACTGCTGTTCCTTCTCCTCCGTCTCCATATATCTCTTCAATATCGTCTGCGCCGCTACTGCGAGCGGCTGTAGAACCTATAGCGGTGTGGTGACCAAGACGATGTCAGAGGTGGCGACGATGGCGACGGCAGCAGTGTGAGTGCTCGCTTTAACAAAATCTCACAATCATCTCCTTTTACGTTCCCTTCCACTGCTCAGAATTCAATGGGAGTAAGATGAATGGGTAGGTGTCTGTTCGATCTTCATTGTGTTTGTTAAAGCTGTTCTCACAGATCAGCTACTAAAATTTATACTTTGGTAGTAGCCAGAAAATATTGTTTTTGCATAGACTTATTTTTTGCTCGAAACACATGAATAAATTACTAAAAGTATTAACATTTATTCTTTAATCACAAAATATTTTCTCATTGATGATCAATACTCGACGAATTCTGGTTTTATAACTGCAATTAGCGGCAGTAAATCACTTAAATTCTTTTCATTTGTCATTGGAATGTTCATGTCTTGCTCCGTTCCTTTTTCAGTTCATTTTTTGTTCTCTGTTTCATTCATTCGTTTTGATGTTTGGCTTGAGCGATGCGTGTTCAACGGAGAAAGCAAGGCGAAGGGGGGGGGGAGATCGGACAAGGAAAGAGGCGAGGTTAGGGACCGGCGGGACATGCGAAGGACAGGTAGCTTAACGAGGCTCTCTATAGAATGGGAGAATTTGTTTGTGGAATAGGTTTGTGGCTTCGGTTTAAATTTAATCATTGGGAATGTGCATTATTTTGGGGTCAGTTCAGTGTGAAAGACACAATGTATGAAAAATACAACGCCTGTAAAATACTAAGTCACAACTTTTGGAATCTGTGCCTTCTTTGAACCTGTGAAGTTGGCAACACCCTACGAATTTCACTGCAGATAACTCACTATGAAGGAGCCTACTCATTACAATCATAAATATTTTGTTTTCTTTTGGTTCACCGTTTTTACACTGTCATTAATTGTAAAATGTTGAAAAAAAATAAATTACAGAGTGATTGTGTGCTGCATGTAAGTGTAAGTGTTTATAAGTAAGGGGTGAGGATAGGACAGCAAGGAAGAAGGAATGATCGCGCGCGGTCCGTGGCTCTTTTCTTAGGGTATTGCTTCGGTCCTGTCGACGTAGGATAATATAATGAAAACTCAACTACAATGAAAAAAGAGATACCCCATATTTGCCCATATTACTGATTTCTAGAGGTACTCTGTGAATTCCCTCGTGAATTGTAGTTAAGATTATTTTTAGTTTATATGTTAGTTTTAATTCATCAATACGAATGAAAAGTTTCATGTAAATTAACTTTGTAAATTAATCCTACATAAAATAAAATAAACAATTAAACATTGTTTCGGTATTCGTCAGATAATGATAAGAGAAACCATGCCAAACGAGCGAAGAGATTAGTCGGCAGATAGAATCCTCCACCAAACAGCGGCTGAATTGGACCTCGTGTAGCTAGTGTGGAATATCCTGCCACTGTCGGAACTCGACCTCAAGAACCTCCCAATCAGAGATACTGCAAATGACGTCAATTACTGCTCTGTGCCATCTAAGCCGGTTTCTCCTATAAACCATACTATACCTTACTTACACTTGCACGTTTTCGCTATCGCCTGAACTCAGAGATCGTGTGAGCGGCTCGTGGCGAGGGACAGGGAGGCGGAACAGCAGCGACGGCCGCCCTTTGCGTGGGCGGCGGAGGAGGGGGGAGGGGCGCGAGGCAAATGTTTGGCGACGCCCCCGCCGCCGCGGCGCGCGGGTGCCGCCGCCGTAATGGGCGCATTTCCATCTCGTGGATATGCATGCGCCGCGCCTGCGCCCGGCCCGCTCGCCGCTCGCCACCGCTCGCCGTTTGCACAGAAGCCGCCTCCCGCCGCCTCCCACGCGGCGCCTCGCCGCCTTAGCGCACGCCTTGCACCTCTCCCCGCCATGCGACAGCGACAACAAAACATCGATGCTCAAAAGAAAACATATGTAATAAAAAAGTTTTAAAAAAATAGAATAAAACATTACTCCACCATCGACATCGCTTACAAAACATCGATGTTTCCAAACATCTATGCTCAAAAATAAAACATTCGTAATACAAAAGTAAAAATAAAAAATATAACCTACATAATAAAACATCGATCCACCATTCACGACGCCAACAAAACATCGATGTTTCCAAACATCTATGCTCAAAAATTAAACATTCGTAATACAAAAGTAAAAATAAAAAATATAACCTACATATTAAAACATCGATCCACAATCGACGTCGCCAACAAAACATCGATGTTTCCAAACATCTATGCTCAAAAATAAAACATTCGTAATAAAAAAGTAAAAATAAGAAAATAACCTTCATAATAAAACATCGGTTTACCCTCGACGGCGCCAACAAAACATCGATGTTTCTAAACATCGATGTTAATAAAAACATCGATCCAAACCCATGGATGTTATTAAAACTGGATTAGTTACCATTGAATTTCAGAGTGTTTAAATGAGTGTAGTTGAGTGTGAAAGTTCAATTTGAAAGTGCTCCCATTTTTCAATTTTTTCATTGATATTTAACTGACACAACAAAGTCAAGAAATCGTCAGGATTATTAAAAAAACTTGAATTATCTGTCTTCATAATTCAAAAATGAAATAGTTATTTTTTAAATTTATTTTTCACCCTTAGTCACTTTGATTTGATGAATGTTCCTGGATACTTGAACATATTGTAGAATTTTGTTATGATGGAATTGTTTCATTAAAGAAACGCGTACAAACATTGAACACAAAACATTGACGTTTAAAACATCGGCTTCAAAAAGTCGATGTTAAACACATCGATGATTTTGCAACACATCGACATCAATGATGCATCCCTAACACACAGCGGGGTGCGCCGACTGTAGCGCATTTTTGTTGCGGAAGGCGGCGGTGAACTTCGCCCGCTGGATGGCGAGATCTGGCGGCGATATTCACGTCGGCTAGCGATGTTTCCTTCAACCAGGCGTATTCCACCACCGAGGCTCCGCCCAGCCTGGACAAGCTCTACGTTCCCGAATAATCTCCTAACACGTGTGGCAGTGTAGTGCATGCGATTGTGTGTAAGTGAAGGAAGAGGGTGGGACTAGGAAGAGGATGGAAAGATCGCGTGCGGTCCGTTTGTTATAGAACTGCTCGGCCATTCGCCTGGTGATGATCGGAGACACCACTAAAAACTACCGATCAGAGCAACCAGCCACTAGAATTCTTCCCCAAACAGCGGCTGAAATCGACGCAGCTCTCTCGCAAATGACGGCGGAGGCGCATTGTCTATACTAGGCCTACATATCAGCATAGCTAGGTCCAATCTAGCCGCTGTCTGAGGACAATCTAACGGCCGGCTGCTCTGATCGGAAGTTGCACGTGGTTTCTTCCATCATAATCAGGCGAAGGCCGGAGCAGTACCCTAACGAACGGACATCTTTACTCCCAATTTCTTAGCTTTCTTCTGTCAGTACATGCAGTTACACTTACATGAAGTACACTACTTCACATATGCGGAGACCAGTCAGGAGCTTAGAGCTTGTCCCGATTGGAACGGTGGCCCGCTGAGAAGATACCTGGAGCTATTACAAAAAAAATCTTTAAAATTACATCTGCCTAATCCCCATCATTAAAAATGATTTGAAATTTATAAACCTAGCTCTTTTTTACGGAGCAGATCTGTAACAAAACGTACTATTATTGTGTACTCGACTACAGTAGGTTCATAAAGAAGAATTATTGTTATGATGATTGTCCACAGAGAAAGATAAATCTCTACTGTGAAAAGCAACAAGTGGCTGGCAACTTGTAGAGCGTAGGGAAAAAAGCTTGATGTGGAAGATGCCTGGTCTAGAGGTGCCTTTGTCTTGGTCAAAATATATATTTTAACGGGTTAGAAATTATCTTTTTTTAAAATATTGCTAACTCTCGGAAAATATTTTTTTATTTTATTGTGTACATACGAATATATGTGAAATGTAGAGATATAAAGCTTTAAAATATCGATGTTAATATTTTGGTGGAAGTGCACATATTACACTGGCCTGTGGTTTTTTATGTTTAAATTTTACTTTCTCCCTACGAAGTTGAAATAAAGTTATGAAATATTTCGCGAAAAAACCGGCGAATTATCGGTATAACAACTCTTATTACAAGGTCCTGATAACAAAAAAGTGCCAGTTGCAAAATTTAGAAATATAAATTCTCTAAAACGCCATATAGCTAGAACTCGTTTATTGTGGGTTCTTGATACCGAACAATCGAATGACGGCAAAACGTCAGCATGTCTGTGTGTGCGTCGGCGATCAAAGATACTGACTAAACCGTTCAGCTGGTTTTCTAGAAATTGGATATTCCCCAATCGATTGGCTGATGTCGCTGGCCCTTGAATTTTGAAAACGATTTTTTAAATTTGAGTGGTGGGTATTTTCAATGAAGCCTTTGGGACATTTTCCAAATTTCCCCAAAAAATTGTTTCATTGTTTTTTATTTAATTTTGTTTTTGGATAGTTTGAAGAGCGTTTAAAAGAACGGAGCAATTCAAAAGTTTTTCGGAATCTTGCAATTTGCTTGTATTCTAAAAATGTAACTATTAAAACAATATTTCGTGCAACATTTCAATTAACTCTTCATAAAAGTGGGCATGTCGAGTGTGATCTGCTCCGCAAGATGTCATTCTGTCTCTGGCATAGGAAACCGGGCCAGCGTTCATCTCCATGACAGTTGAGGACGTGAGTGTTGTATCGTCCCTCTGAGTTCGTCTCTTGGGGCTGTGCAATTGGGAAGCAGAGGAACGTGTCGACGCGGGACCAAGTGGGAAGATACGGGAAGGCAGAAGGAGCAGGGAGGCTCTGGAGGGAATGGGACGGAATGAAACGAGACGTGACGAAATGGAACGGGGCGGGACGAGACGAAACGGCGATGGGAGAACGGAACTGGGCGGGGCGAATAAAACGGGACTGGGCGTGGCGAAAGGAACAGTGGCAAACGAGACGACACAAAACTTGGAGACACTGGAGAGATGGAGGAAACGCCCTTCGGAGAGAGGCGGAACTCTGAGGTACGAGACGTCACGAAACCGGGCTGGACAAGTGGACACGGAAAGATCCGTAAGAAACACTGAGAGACCAGAGACAGGAAGGAATGGTGAGAAAGGGGCGGAAGAAGGAATGACCGGAAGGTTTTCATTCGTGTTCCCGAGCGCGAAAACAGCTAAGGCAATTATTCCCGTAAATGTAGTGCATGTTTTAATGGGCATATCAACCCGGTATCTTCCACCAACAAGGTACCGTCCCAATCAGAAACAACTCTAAGCTCCTGCACCGGTCCCCCGACATTTGTGGTAGTGTAGTGTAAGTAAGCGGTGAGGATAGGGCAGGAAAAGAATGGGAAGATCGCGCGCAGCCCGTGGCCCGTTTATTAGAATACTGCTCGGGCATTCGCCTGGTGTTGATCAGAGAAACCATAGGAAACTCCCAAACAGAGCAGTCGGCCGTTAGAATTCTCCAGACAACGACTGAATTCGACCTCCCTGTGTACTAGTGTCAAAAATACTGCCACCGTCGGGAGTGGTAACCCTAGGACCTCCCGGTCAGAGACACCGCACCGCAATGGAGCTACCTAAGCGGCAGAGATCGTTGCACTTCTTATTGTGTTTAGACGATTTTCGTATAAAAAGATTACATTTCCTTGTCGATACTATGTGCAGCTTTTGAAATTTCAAAAGCGCTTAACGTCATATGCTTCGAAACTTCTAGGCTCTCTCTCTATTTTTTTCAATAGAAATTGTGCATGAGCTTAAACGAACGAAGTTTTATTGTTCTTTAATTCAGAAAATATATTTCGTTCTATTAATAAAAACGCTGTAATATACTCACTATCTCTACATATATATAAGATTCGCTTCTTCTGCAGCGATAGATGAGGCTGGCAGAGTAGATGGTAAGTGCGTATAGCTGTGGAGATGAAGGAAATAGAAAACTAAATACGCGAAAGTCTGTGCCATTCTGTAGCACAGTAGTTCCCAAATGGAAGATTTTCGTGCTATACAAAGTAATGCTTGTAAGGCTGGAGATGCGACACAACAGGTGACGAACAACCGTCGTAGCAAGAAACTTGTCAGTGCTTCTGGGTCTCGTTTCTGCAATTTGGGGTTGGCGGCTAGAGGCAGAGGAAGGTGGTTAATAGGCAGGTACAGATCAAAGCTTCTGAGAGCTCTCATCAATTGCTCTCACTGCCAGAAAGAGTTTTAACATTCAGAACTTCTCTCTCTATAGTTATCTTGGCGCACTCGCAAGTTGCTTCTGCTTATGCTCTTATCGTTGTGCTTGCGCTCGGTCGACTTAGTGTCTCGTTTGCCGAATTTCTTCTTTATGAATTGCACATAGATGCGCATCAGGGGTTTTAGTTAGACATATTAGGATCCACAGCTATAACGCCGATCATTTCAGTTTGCCAAAAGAGTTTCACAGAGCCGTCATTCTAGTTACACACATGCGGATCACAGCGTGGCCGCCTCATAATTGTCTTCTAGTCTGCCTGTATGATGTGTCTTACGCTAGACGAGATAGTTAGTTCATGGCTCATCTGCTGTGTCTGCTCGCCATTCTAACGTGAAGCGACCTTAGATAATAATGTTCCATTTCGCATCTTAACGGGAGATTATCTATCTACTGTCGCAGCAGTTTTGTCTAGAATTCATACATTATGTGTTGAAAACTTACTGAGTGAGATTTCTGTCTCTATAAGATCAACGTACTATTCGGTGTTATCTTGTTGTTCATTGTTTTCTAACACCTTTTTCTTCTGAATCTGCCAGATATGAGTCTTGCCTCAACTGCGTCTATGCATGTTACGATGAGTTGAGTCAGTAAATGTCTCACCTCACAATTTTTTTTCTGCAATCTGTTATGAACATCATGAAATGCTGGAGGAGAGGATACCTCGCGTGAATGAGTCTCGAGCACCCCAGAAAACACTTTTCTGTAATTGCAACATCATGTCTCAGACGCCATGATCAGTCGCAGTTTGCAATTACGTATCTTTCCATGTATTGCTTTCTCATTTCTCTGTAAATGCTCATCGACCCTGTCTTTTCCAATTCCATCTTTCAACTCATATATGTCACGGTTCTGCCAAAATCAGATTCACAGACAGAGGCTCATTACGTTAGAGTATAGTGGGATTCCACAGGGTGAGAAGCGCCCTCCTACATGTCAGCTCTGAAGCAGAGAGTTTTACTGTAGAGATAAGCTATGTCAAGTTAGGCACATGCGCATCCAAAACGATACAGATTAAAGAATATCTCTGATTTTAAACAACACCACACGCCACACAACTGAAAATACGTCTCCCAGAAGAGATTAACAAAGAAAGTATTTAGTTAACGGACTTAGATCAACAGTAGTATGGCAGTCCCGTGGTGACTTAAGAACCAACACCACAATATCGTAAAAGAGGTTTTATCAACTCGCGTGCAAAGTTTCCCACGAGCAGATATCTAGAGGTATCTAATGCGACACTAGCGGGGTTAACCCCTCCTGTATAATCGAAAGAAGCCTTTCGTTAAGACAGTGAGAGATCTATATTGTGCTAGAATGCTAGTCTGAAGGTAATGGATGATGTACTAAAGGAAGATAGCTAAACATGCATCCGTTAAGATGGGAATTGCCCGTCTCTCGGTTTACGCTTTAAACGATGTAGTTGGTTAGCGCCACCTGTTACAATACGATCAGAAGTGTAGAAGGGCGAAACAGGTTTTTGCCGGAGATGTCATGTTAATTCGCCCGTATAGTCCACAGAAGGATGTGTGTGTGTGCGCGCGAACGCGATTCCCGCTTCCTGCTTGTGGATGATAAGTTTATGTAAGTTCTTATCTCGAGTGGATTTCTATACACAGCGGAGAGTGTCCTTACACAATCGGGTTAATTAAAGGCCATTTTTAAGCTCGCTGTTATTGCACATTCATTTCTTAGTTTTTTTTATTATACTCTACTTATTACGGCAGAAATAGAACTTTTTTCAATGGTGTATACTTACATTTTGTACGTTGTGCCGTACAGGATTGTAATGCTGCCTGTTCCCAGCAGTCGCTGTTATGGTAAACGACTACATTCTGGCGGCACCGTGCTTTCCGTCAACTCAGTTCTCAGGTGCTTTTATCTTCTTCCAGATATTTGTTAAAGCCTCGTACGCACTCGGCGGAGGTATTGCAAAATGTCGCACTGTCCTACCGGTCCACCACCGTGCTGGAGACAAACCACAGTTCATTTAATCCTTGAAGTAGTCAATGATTTACTTTTTCAAATAAACTATAATAACGCGGTTTCATATTAATAAAATGTGCTACGATGCACTGTTCAGCCAATTCCCCTCGATAAAAAGAAACATTCTAAAAATTTGAAATAATATGCAGGATAGCGCAGGATTGACAAATAATGTGAAATATGCGTTTTAGAAACTTTTAACATACTCAAGCATATTGTGACAACTGGGCCTAAATGTAATGTTGAACATATATTTTTCAGATTTATTGAATTTGTTTCTAATTTTCTGTTTTTCTGGTACTTCTTTAAAAATTCATAAAAGTAGATACATAATGAAAAGAGCATCCCTTTGTTCTTTAAATCAAAAATATTACAATTCTCCTTAAATTAACACATCGACTAAAAATATTCAACTTAGCCAATTGTGAGGCAATTTTATTCGAAAATTTCCAAAATTAATAGAATTCAAAAAATGTTTCATGTATTTGCTTATACTCTCGCAGACAAAAATGTTAACATCTGGGATGTATATAATTCTCCTAAGTTTCTGCAATTTAGTGAACTGACAAATGCTTTTTTTAGTAATATTCCTTAAATGTACTTTTATGTATGTTAATGATATTTGCATCATTCTTGTAACTCATGCCACAAATATTTGTAATGGTGTAAGATTTGAATCTTATTGTGTGTTACTACTGTATTAAAGTTTATAATATTAATAACTGCATGTTCTTTCAGGCACAACAGTCGCAAATGAGCCTCTTTCCTGGCAGTGCATGATGTGGCTCGAACTATTCGATTACATAAAAAGTTTCACCAGATTGTGGGAAAGCAAATAACTCTTTGTCCTAAAAGGGCTGGTTATAACCACAGGAAATGTTCTGCCCTCGGGAAATCTTTAAATTCTTCGCATCATTCATATCTATCATATCCTCAACTTTCATTTTAATTCATATCACGGCTAATCGGGATTATCAGTGGATTTTTTAATATTTCCTGATAGATTCTTTAACTGTCTCAGTCTAAAAATAGTAAACGCAGCAATAAGTAGTAATTCTGGCATCTCTCAAGTTCTCCCGGAGAAAGTTAAAAGTTACAGTATTTTCTCAAACAAATACAAATTGACAAAAGTATTGTTCTATATATATTTGAATAAGTTAAATAAGGGATTTGTAGTAATTAGCTCAGAAAACTTTTTCCTAACCTATTTCTAACCGAATCGCTAGAAAAGTCCTGTCTTTTTTTCACCTTTTCAGAAAGTGACCATGCCGACATTTTGTTTTTCTTCTTTTTATAACAAATAACATAGGCAATAGACTGGAAGTTAAGTTATTAAATCAAGCTTCTTAGCAAATCGCTTAACAGTTAAATATAAAAGTGCAAATATAAGCTGGTGTCTTATTCTCAGTTTCATGGGATACTTCTTGGAGTACTCTCAATATGATAATATTGGTCAAATATCCCTTTCCATGTTCAATTTTATTAAAAATTGCTCCAACTTAAAAAAAAGTATGTAATCAAAAACTGGTTTAATTTTTCATTAAAATCGTTAAAATTTGAAATTGAATCTCCGGCAATGTAACAGAAATGTAAGTAATTAGGCACTACTGTGTTAAGCAGTAGAGCTTTGTTTTTATAAAATACGAATTCTGAAATAATTTAGAACACAAAGTTCTAATATGAGTAAATTCTTAAATTACAATAAAATATTACATAATTTTATTTCCCAGTATGGGTGAATAAAGAATACGAACGGGAAGAAAGATGCGTTGGCAGAGGCAGTCGAAAACTATAACAGATATAAGTAGATTCAAGCAGATCGTTAGAGAACAATAAGACTTACTCCCATTAGGTGCACAACAGCCCCGTTTTTTCAAAAAAGGAAAAAATTCTTTTGGGGGGGGACAAAAAAAACGGAAAAATAAGTTCCCCCCCCCAAAATTTTCTTGAAAGTTCCCTGGGTTTTTTTGGCGTCATTGGGATTTCTCTCGAGAGTTGTACGTCACTACGTGTTTTTCAGAAGGAAGCGATAAACATTGACTATTTTCCAAACTTTTGCCTAATTTTAAATTTGGATGAATTTTGTGTCACGTCCCGTATTTCAAATTAATATCGGATTGAAGTTGGGATGCTCAATTGGATCTTTCGTCGATGAGATGTACTTACATACGTGATTTCAATAGTAAGCGATGAATTTGTTTTGCAAGTTTTTATCGCCAATTGGTGATTGAGCTCCATTAACTTTCACGGTATATCCGAAACTATAGACTGATTGCAGTATTGTTGGCAGCCGAATTTCTGCGTCGAGATGTGCTCACATGCGTGGTTTCAGAAGAAAGCGATAAAATATTTTTTTTCTACTTTTTTTCCGCAAATTGCTGATTGGGGCTCATCTTTTCACCCGTATTTCGAAACAAATAATCGGATTGAGTCTGGTTTGCAGCATTGAATTTCTCGTCGAGAGATGTACTCACATACTTGATTTCAGAACGGAAGCGATGCAATTATTTTTTCGAAAAATTGCCTGAATTGGGGCACATATTTTTTCACCATATTTCGAATCTGATAGTCGATTGAAGTCTGTTCAGATTGGGTTTTTGTCGGGAGACTTTACTTAAATAGTGCTTTCAGGAAGAAGCGTTAAAATAACTTTTTTTCATTTTTTTTTCAAATTGCTGAATTGGAGCTCAAATTTTTTTTCACCCACGTATTCCGATAAGTAATTGTCGGTTTGCACGATCGGCGCTACTGCACTGCTGGATCCTCTCACTCCGTCGGCAGACTAGTGAACTCCACACAGTCAACTCTGATTTTCTAGACAAGTAAGCGGAGTGATAAATCTATTTTTTTCCACTAGTTTAACTGGCAATTGGTGACTGTGAGCTCAATTTTTTTTAACGCGTATTTTCGTAAACTCTATAGTCGGATGGAAGTCTGGTGTGCTGAATTTGAAATGCTCGTCAAGAGATGTATCTTACATACGGTTGATTTGAGAAGGAAGCGAATGCAATTAATTTTTTTTTCAATTTTTTCGCAAAATACAGATTGGGGCTCAATTCTTTTTCACACCGGATTTCGAACTTATAGTCGGATTGAAATCTGGTCGGATTGAAATTGCAGCATTGAATGTCTGGAGAGATGTACTCACATACGTGATTTTAGAAGAACGCGAATTAATTAAATTTTTTTCTTACGTTTTTCGCAAACTTGTTGACTGTGAGTTTCCTTTTATTTTTACGCCGTATTTCGAAACTACTAGAACTGATCGGAGTCCTGGTTTGCCAGACTTGTAATTTTTGTGCCGAGATGTACCAACACACGTGATTTCAGAATGAAAAACGATGAAATATAATTTTTAATTTCCTAATTTTTCAGCAATTGGTGAGTTATACTTTTGGTTTGTCGCGTATCCGAACTAATAGTCCGTCAAGTGTCAGCAGGATTTGTTGAGTTTACCCTTCATCAAACTTACTAGCCTCTGTGGCATATTTTGTTTTTGTAACTTAGCACATTTCTTACCATTGCGATCTAAAATATCAGTCAAGCAAATATCTTCTTTTTTTCCTTTATAGGCACTTCTCAAGAATTTCATGCAGATTTTTCCATTGCCGTGAACTTTTGTCAAAGAACGAATGAGTAGATCTTGACCTTTGAATAGGGCATCAAAGCGTAGGGTGCTTTTGTGGTGATGAGAACGCTCTGTTATCATATCGTTCCAGGCAAGTATTGCTGTTTACTGCGATGCACCTCACAGATCAGCTTCCACTGCAGATCTTAAAACTGCTAATGCGCTTTCCCCACTGCACACACTGGTATAACCCCGGACTGCCCTCACAGGAGTCAGCTTCACACTGCAGACTTCAGAACGGGTGACTGCTCGTTCACATCCATCCCACGCTGCAAACCACTCTTTTCACCGCAATGCACATTCACTCACAGACAGCTTCCAGGCTCGGCACAGATTCTGACGGGAACTGACTCTTCCTGCACCACTCTAAACTTCACGTCTTCTTACAACTTCTTAACTAACTGACTTCTTCTACCTTAAACTACCTCTGAGACTTCTACTAACTCTTCTACTGACTTCTTCTACTCTGCCTCGCGGCCGCCGGAGCGCGCATTTAATATCGCCGGCGCTTGTCTACAGGCAACCGGCACATTCTGGGCGTTTCCACGGTCGCGCATAGTCCGGACCGTCTAGTTCGGGGGGAGGGGGGAGGAAAGGGGCCCGGCAGTATGACGCAATCCGCGGCAGCCGAATTCCGGCATGTGATGTCAATATTTCCGTAACAATATGTTAGTTTTAATTCATCTAATCACGAATGAAGCGTTTCAATGTAAATTAACTTTGTAAATTATCCTACATTAAAAAAAATAAACATTAAACATTGTTTCGGTATTCGTCAGATAACTGATAAGAGAAACGCATGCCAAAACGAGCGAAGAGATTAGCGCAGTAGAAATCCTCCACCAAACAGCGGCTGAATTTGGACCTCCGGGTGTAGCCTAGTGGTGGAATATCCTGCATGTCGGAACTCGACCTCAAGAACGCATCCTAGAAAGGTACTTGCCAAATGAACGTCAATTAATGCTCTGTGCCACTAAGTCGGTTTCCTTCTATAACATACTATAACACTCCTTGCACTTGCACGCTTTCGCCATGCATGAAACTCAGTGTGAGCGGCTCGTGCGAGGGACAGGGGGAAAAACAGGGCCCCGGAACAGGCACGGCGGCCGCCTTTGCGTGGGCGGCGGAGGGGAGAGGGGCGCGATGGCAAAGTTGCGACGCCCCGCGCCGCGGTGCGCGGTGCCGCCGCGGTAATGGGCGCATTCTCATCTCGTGGATATGCATCGCCGCCGCGCCCGCGCCCGGACCGCTCGCCGCTCGCTCACCGCTCGCCGTTTGCACAGAATAGCCGCTGCCACGGGGCTCGCGCTTAGCGCACGCCTTGCGCTTTCCGCATTCGACAGGCGGACAATGTTGCTCCAGCAGAGAAGATAAATTCTCTGTGAAAGCAAACAAGTGGCTGGCAGCTTGTTCGTAAGACGTAGGGAAAAAGCTTGATTTGGAAGATGCCTGGTTAGGAGTGCATTTATCTTGATCAAATATATATTTTAATGGGTCTAGAAATACTTTTTTAAAAATATTGCTAAGTCTGAAATTTTTTTTTTTAAAAATTTTTTGGTGTACGTACGAATATGTGAATATAGCGAATATGCTGTTAAAATATCGGATGGATAATATTCGGCGGAAATGCACATATACATTGGCCTCTGGTTTTTTTATGTTTAAATTTTACTCTCTCACTACGAAGTTGACATAAAGTTATGTAATTTTTGCGATAAAAAATGGCGAATTATCGGTATCAAAACTCTATTTAAGGGCTCCTGAAATAAAAAAAAGTGCGTTGGAAAAATTTAGAAAAATAAATCCTCATAAAACGTGATATAGTAAATTCGTATTGGTGGTTGTTGATTACAGAACACTCGAATGACGGAAAACTCAGCCTGTCGTGTGTGCGTCGGCGATCAAAAGAATACCGCTAAACGTTCAGTCTGGATTCACTAGAATGGATATTCCGAATCGATTGCTGATGCCGCTGGCCCTCGAATTTTTGAAACAACGATTTTTAAATTGAGTGGTGGGTATTTCAATGAAGCTTTGGGACTATTTTTCCAAATTCCCAAAAATGTTTCATTGTTTTGTATTAAATTTTGTTTTTGATAGTTTTGAAGAGCGTTAAAAGAAGGTGCAATTCAAAGTTTTTCGAATCTTTGCATTTGCTTTGTATTCTAAAAGTAACTATTAACAATATTTCGTGCAAACATTCAATTACTCTTCATAAAGTGGGCATGTCGAGTGTGGATCTGCTCCGCAAGATCAATTCTGTCTCTGGATAAGGAAACCGGAGCCAGCATTCATTCCATGACAGTAGAGGCGTGAGTGTTGTATGTCCTCTGAGTTTCTTGGGCTGTGCAATTGGAAGCGAGGAATGATCGTACGCGGGACCGAGTGGGAGAATACGGGGAAGGCTGAAGGGCAAGCGGAGGCTTGGAGGAATGACGGAATGAAACGAGACGCGACGAAATGGAAACGGACGGGACAAGACTGAACGGTGATGGAGGGGATTGATTGCCAGAACAGCGAAAGCGTATCGGATGAAACGGGAGGGGACAGGACATGTTTTCGAAACTAATCGAGACGAAAGGGAGTTGGTAGTAAGCGGCGCGAACCGCAACGAGAAAGGGAAAGAATAAACGGGACTGGGCGTGGTGGAAGGAAAGTGACAAAGGGACGACACAAAACTGAGACCTGGGGAGATGAGGGAAAAACTCTTCGGGTAGAGCGGTAACTCTGGAAGGTACGAACGCTCACGAGAACGGGGCTGGACAAGTGACACGGAAAAGATCCGTTAAGAACAGTGAGAGACCAGAGGACAAGGTAAGGAATGGTGAGAAAGGGGCGGAAGAAGGGAAATGACCGGAAAGGTTTTCATTCGTGTTCCGAGCGCGAAAACAGCTAAGGCAATTATTTCCGTAAATAGTAAGTGCAATGTTTTAAGGGGCATAATCAACCCGGTATCTTCCACCAACAAGGTACGTCCCAATCAGAACAACTCCTTAAGCTCCGCACCGGTCCCCGATCATTGTGGTAAGTGTAGTGTAAGTAGCGGTGAGGATAGGGGCGGAAAAGAATGGAAGATCGCGGCGCAGCCCGTGGCCCGTTTATTTAGAATATGCTCGAAGGCTTCGCCTGGCTGTTGAATCAGAGAACCATAAGGAACGTACCCAAACAGAGCACGTCGGGGCCAGTTAGAATTCCCAGCACACGACTGAATTCGATCCTTCCCTGTGTTAATAGTGTCAAAAATTCTGCCACCGTCGGAAGTGGTAACCTAGGACCTTCCGGTCAGAGACACCGCACTGCAATGAGCTACCTAAGCGGTTCAGAGAAGTGAGAGCGGAAACGGGGGAGGAGGAGCGGAAGGGGCGGGGCCGGGAAGGCGTGGGGTCGAGGGCCCGGCGGTGGCGCGCGCGGCTGTTGGCTCAGTGCCAGGGCGGGCGACGGCGCTATTTATAGAGCGCGTAAGACCCCGCGGCGCCGCCGCGCGTCCTTCCACTCCGCTCCGCCCCCCCTCCGCCCCTCCCTCCCCCCGCCCGAGTGGGCAAAACACGGCCTCACCATGCCTCCGCCCGCTCTCGCCAACTTCTGCTTCGGGCACCTGCGCACGCTGCGCGCTCGTAACCGGCCCTCGACACGGGGCTCTCACGCCCTTATTCATTCATTTATATTTTTATTTTTTGATATTTATTTATAATTTTATTTTATATTATTTATATATTTCATTTATATATTTTATATATTTATTTATATATTTATTTATATACTTTATTCTATATATTTATTTAATATTATTTATATATTTAAT
>BOPP01000007.1:16826352-16858245 GCA_017312745.1 Gryllus bimaculatus | reverse complement strand
TGTACACACTGTAAGGATACAGTGTGTAATATTATGGTCCCTATGTTCAATCTTGCTTACACATCATTTTTTTATTTTGTCTTGAATCGTGAACTGCAAACCTCACGAATAACCCATTTCGGTGACTCTTTCAATTTTACTTTTTCGTACTTGATGTAATATTGCAATCGTGCACCGGAAAACACGGAATCTTCTGCAGAAAAACTCTTATTGCAGGGCTCTGGTAACGATGAAGGGGACAAACCTCGATTCTTCGGTTGTTCGCTTGTTGAACACCTTTCTGCTCCAAAAGTGACAATGGATTCTAAAATTGACTGAACGTATCGTGTATCTGTTCTGCAACTTGTTTCCCATTTCTTATTCTTTGAATTATAAATACAAATACAGCATGTAGTATGCATTAATTGTATTCCTGGCAAGAAGACATTAATGCTTTTCTGTAGCTATTTCTATATTTTCTATTTTTTTTATAGCATGGGCCATCCAATTCACTGGGAGAGTGGACGATATCCGGCTTATTCTCCTTCCCCTCAATTCGTCATCACTCCTCGCTCGTTTCCTAACCGCTTCCTCTCTTCCCCCTCCCCCTCCCCCTCGTGCGTGGGACGTGCGTAACTCGGCGGCAGCAGCATCTGGCCTCCATGACGTCAGCGCGTGCCTTTTGTTTCGGCGGGTGGGGCAGGGGGCGGCCGACGTCGAGCGCTTGGAAGCGGTGACGAGCAGGCGCAGGAATCATGCGCACAAAAAAACATTCAGCAAGAGCGCTATGAAATAACCAATTCCGTTAAGCAAACGAGGAACAAGAAAAATAATGGTTCCGGGCGTGTTAACTGCCGCGTACCTGTAGCGTATCGTTTCTTGCAGATAGTGGCGATGATTTTCGCCCTCTGGAAGAGATCCGGCGCCGACGTGCCCCAAGGCTTGCGGGATTTTCTCGCCACGAGGTATCACCCACCGCGGGGCACCGCGCCAGCCGGGCCAAACTCAAACTTAAACAATATTTACTTAACAATCTCCACTTCGATTATCTTCAACTACAATAATTTCTACTTAAAACAATTTTAAATTTAATCTTTATTTTTGTAGGTGTTATATTTATTGCAGTCGTGTAATTATTTGCTGCAGACTATTATCATTCATTTCTAGGAAAGGTTTTCCAGATTGTTTTTCTTCCGGTTTATGTACCCATTTATGGGAGATCGGGCAAACAAGTATGGAGTTAAAATGATGGCTAAAAAAGGGCGTACTTTCTCGCATTTTTTTTGTATGTTTGCAATTTTCACAATTTCAGAGACTGCAACGAAAATAAGATCTGTCCCGTTTTGTAAAGCATTCTTTGTTCTATCAGATGGAAAAAGTGTAATAAATAAGGGAAGCTAATGTAAAAAAAAATTAAAATGTTGTTAAGGCCTCATGTAAAGAATCATCAAAATATCCGTTTCTAATTCGCTGGACTTATGTATGACCGGATGGATTAGAAAATAAAGTAATAAAAATATCGTCGGTTTCTGCCGCAGCTTTTCAATACTTTCGTTTTCGAACGCAAGTACGTTGTTTAGTGAAGAAATGAAAACAAAATGTAATGGTTATCTGTCTCTTCAATAAATTGAACTCATTCTGTGTAATAAATTTATAATTATGAAGAAAACTTTCATTGAAGAATGTAGGTCACAATGCGTTTAATGAATAGGATGATACGAAATTCAATGATAACACGTTTTAACGAAAACAACGTGCTAACTTACAACTGGGTATTTGGCTCAACGTACCTTCAGAAGGAAGTTCCATCTATTCGTACCCTACATTCATGGGCTTAAATCAAAATCGTGGTTGAACGAGATTGATATTCTTTCAATTAATTTGTATCTTGTCTCGCATCTACAGTGTTTGTGAAACACTGTACGGCTATCAGTGTAACATTAATTTCGGCCGGTGTAATTATATGTCCCGTCTATCCGGTGAGGCTTGACTTTCCAGTTTCCAGGTTTCTCTCCACTTCACGTAATTGATTAGATCTGGCCTGCACCTGGATCAAAGAAATTAATGAAAGAAAATCGTTGACAGGACAACTTGAGGGGACCTTGCGCTCTTAATAAATTATCGGTTTTATTACTTCTGTTTTAGAATGTGCTCATTTTTTCGCAAATTTTACCTTGCTTGTGGGTATGGACGTTTTCAGACATGAATTTGAACTTGACATGTAATTATTGCGATATCGAGATTTCATGATAACTAAATTGCGTGTGTTTTCTCCACAAACAAATTGTGACTTCGTGAGCAAACAGCAGGTAATCGACAACCTAAATCTCTGTCATCGTTCAAACACTGGTCTAAAATATCTCAGTGAAAAGATAGTATGTCAATCACGTGTCCATCTGAATTATATTTGATATTCATTTTGCAAATGAGAAAATAAAATTACCGAAGTTCCAAATTAGAAATTTTACAGGGTTTGTCTCCTTATAAAAGAGAAAAATGTTTAATTAATATAGCACTTTAGGTCTTAAGCATGAAGAGGTGCAGGAGGAGAAATATACAGTTGTTTCTCGCGAATTTTTGCAATTGGAGACCAATTTCATTTTACTGGTGAACTATTTGCATCATTATCTTCTTATATTTTTCTTATGAATCTCAGTACTTACGTCTATTGGGTCCTACTTGAAATTAATACTTTGAAGGACGTGAGGTATGACTTGCGTGAGCGATGGTGGAGGGAATAGAGGCAAAAGAAAGGAGAGAATCCGAGAAAATGCTTTGTCTACCAAAAATTCTACAAAGATCGAAGGGAGTTTGTGCCCTTAATGCTTGAAAATGGAATGTTAGCGATAAGAACTATACACAAGTGTGGCATTACTATTTGGATCAAAAGGGCAAACAAGTGTACAAATTACGTTTTCGTATTTGAAGTGATGACATTTTGACATGGTGTGTAGTAATTACTGCACTGCAAAATATTTATTTAGGTACGTCTTGGTCTCTGAGTATCTTAAAAGTGACGTTGTAAAATAGTTAATAATTATACGAACTTCGCACGAAATCCAAAATCCTATAATTCGCACGAAATCCAAAATTATTGTATCTACAACAACTTGTGGTCATATTTATTATTTTATTCATTACGAACATTTAGCGTTTTAGTGAAAACCATAAGATTGTTTTCAACAACTTGTTGGTGCGAGCAGGGTAGGGCACGGCGCGACAATATATAATTAATTATTTTCCTGTCTAATCGATTGTGATAAATATACGCCCAGGCAACGGCGTGTGTTTCATCTAGGGAAACCACAAAATAAGTATAACAAGCTAATAAAACATGCACGCGCCAACCAACAGCAGACATTAGAGCTCTAAGCAATCACTACAGCTAGATAGCTGGATAAAGGAATTGAATTTAGCCGCAGCCTGGAGTAGAATTCTAGCGGTCATCTGTTCTTATAGGTTGTTTTTCGTGGTTTCTTCAATCAACAACAGACTAATGCTAGAGCAGTACCTAAACGAACGGGCCACGGATCGCGTGGTTTTTCCTTTATCTCCTTGCCCCCTCTGCCCTGGCATACGCCCTACCCACTTACACTTACATGCACTTCACTAAACCACCAGTAGGGAGATCAGTCTGGAGCTTAAAGCTTGGGCCGGCAGGGTCTGTGCCCAGCTGAGGGAGATAGCTGGAGGGGAAACACTTAAATAGACGGCAGAGGGGAAACACCGCCACTTTCCCGACAATACACCTTCGAGACAACTGTCTGCAGTTGACTCGAAAACACGAAATAATCAATTGGGAGACCAGTTTGTAGCTTAGAGTAGTATAGACAGATTTCTCTAAGTAGGGACCGCTTTGACAGCTACTGATTGGCTTCTGCTGGCAAATAACTGTAGGTTATGACCGTGTGCTCAATTCGTCAATGCGTTCGTATGCAAATGGCTCTCTTGCCGTTTGGGACAGTTCCCTTTTGGGAGGGACACCTGGAGAGAGAAAAATCCGAACTGACGGTAGATCGGTGTGGAATGTCACCTTCTGGTGAGGGAGGAATACCGTTATGACTTGACCTGCACTTGCGGGACTAATGATCTCAATAGTTGGCGTCCCTGCAAACACGAAATAATCAATGATTCATTCTAGAGAGAAGTGAGGAACTTACAGCCTGTTCGGGCTGGAAACGGGAAAACTCCGCTAGTCGACGTGTAGGACGGCGCCGGGTCTCCGGTGTCATCAACGCAGGAAAACCGCTCTCCCCCGACCCTAACACGCCCTCTACTCGCGGAGCCAACGACCAAATTTCTCACCGCTCGTAAACATCACATCTACTCGCTCTCTAATCAAGCAGCGCGGCGTCGTCAATTACAAGCACGCAGAATCCGCACGCACGCGCGCACGGGTCGCTCGCGTGCCCCGCGCCTCGCCACCTGCGCGCGGTCCCCGGCGGCGCGCGAGTGGGTGAGCGGGTGAGTGAGTCATCAATCGCGAGCCGAACCGAGTCGGTTCGCTTCGCTTCGCTTCCCGCTGCGGGAACCGGTTCCCCGGGCGGCCGCTCGGCATTCCGGCGCCGCGCGACGCCGCTCGCTAGGAATGGGGCCGCACCGCTGCCACCGGCAACCACAAACAAACAAACCAACAAACGGATGATGGACGAATAAATCAATAATAAATATATAGTACATAAACAAAAAATAAAAAAATAAAAAAAATAAAAAACAGTAAGAAAACAAAAATTAAAAACAATGACGAAGAAACAAATAAATAAATGTGTGAATGAATGACTAAATGAATAAATGAATGATGAATAAATGAATGTATGAATGTTTAAATGACTGACTGAATGATTGAGTGAATGATTGGCTGAATGAATGATTGTCTGAATGAATGACTGGATTAATAAATGAATGAATAAATATCTAAAATGTAAACCAAATATACACACTAAGATGTCATAGTAGCTTGAATCTTCTCAAATCTTCTTGAAACTTCTACAATGATGTGACGTGAATGTGTCCATGCAACACTGTCCAATATTATATTTTTGAAATCTCATCAATAGTGTTGATGATTCACTCATGAATCAAACCAAAGAAATAATTGTGATGTTTTTTATGAAATAGATATGTGCCTGAAGCTAGAGAACAGAATCTCCAAAACGTTGTACTAAGCTATGTGTGTAATGAAAGAGTAAAGAAAATAAACATATGTTTAAAACATTTGTTTAAGAATGATCTCAAAAAATGTTTGGTCTGTCTATAAATCTTCGGAACTGTAAATTTCAAACAGAACAAAATTGTAATGACAGTCTTCAAAAACTCAAATTCAACAACTCATTAACAGTCGGTTAGTTATTTTCTGTTTATTGCTGTTAACAACGGTAATAGCAATATCACAAATTTCCCTGTTCCTTTATCCTTTATTCTCTGAGATTGTCCTGAATTCAAGGATCCAGAAAAAACAGTAATAAATGCACGAAGGGATGGATGACATTAACAAAGTGTGTGCGTTGCGCGTGCGTGAACCCGTTTCCGAGCACTGTGCGTGGCGACTTTGCGGGGGCCGTACCGCATCCCACCTGCGCCCCCCCCTTCCCCCGTCCCTGGCCCTGTGTGGGACGGGTTCGCGCGGCGTGTGCACCTCCTGCGGGCCGGGCGGCGCGTTCCGGCTCGCGGGATCGCTAATGGAATTGCGCTGCGTCTAAGTCATTCGCTCGCCGCGCCGTGGGTTAGGGTGGTGCCGCTTCCGGTCTCAGAATAGTTTCCTTCTCTCCCTCCCTTCCCCCTCTCTCTCTGTGGGCCTCTTCATCCTTCTCTTTCTCTCTATTTTCTTTTTCTCAAATTCTCTCTCTCTCTCTCTCTCTCTCTCTCTCTGTCTATCTATCTATCTCTCGCCATTTCTCTTTCTTTTATCCCTGGTGTCCCTTCCTGTCTCTTTCTTTCTCTGAACCTGTATTTCTTTCTGTCTTTCCCCCCTTTCTCTCCCCTTATCACTCTCGCCCCTGCATCCCTCCTTTTCTCTCTCATTCCCTCTCTATTATTCTCTCTCTTTCCCTCCCTCTTTCCCTCTCTCTATTATTCTCTCTCTTTCCCTCCCTTTCTCTTCCCCTCTTTTCCATCTCTCTGTCTCTCCCTCTTCCTCTCCCTTGTGTTAACGTAGCGGTTACGTCTCGGGCCGGAGGAGTGGGCCTCCGCTTAACGAGAAGAAAGTGCTAATGGAATTAATAGAATGGTTCTTCATTGGCGCGTCGCCCGTCAGGCCATTGTCTCTGTCGGATATTAAGTTTCTCTTTGATACTTCCCTTCTCTTTCTCTCTCGCTCTGATTCCTTGTCTTCTTCTACCTCCTTCGCCTTTCTCAGGTTCTCTTTTCTTTGTCTCTCATCTCGGTCTTTCTGTATATCTCTCTCTCTCTCCGACTGTTGGCTGAGTCTTGTGCTGCTCAGCTAATGTAGAAAATCCGACAGCGGCCGAACACATCTAACCGTTAGGCCTCGTGGAGCTGCTCTTTAAACCAATGCTTGGTCCTCTTCGCACTTGGAGACTCCACATTTGCATCGCCAGCGCTCACCGGTGTCTTGAGAGCCTTTTCCCCCAAGTGCAGAACAACAACTATCCACATAAGCGTGTTTCAATAAAATATTTCCACAGCGTATGTTTCTGATTGTTTTACCAACATTAAAAATTCTTACTCGTATAAAAAATCTACAACGATGATACCTTGTAGATGCCCTCCATCAATGATTACACAATCACAAAACGTAACAATATGGGCTTACTACATTACGGACTACAATATGGTCAACTCACTTACTACATTTTCTTAAATAGTTTGTATTTAAAGTGCATGAAGTTGCAGTTCTTCAGGTTGATTAAAGTTTTAAAGTCTCCATCCAGAAATTAAAAAAATATATCATCGATTCATCATAATACTACACAATTATTTTTCGTAGGAGTCTACATTCAAATTTGATAATAAAACAAAACTGATTACAAATAGGTTAAAATGTTTATATAAATTACTTACCAATAAATTGACAATTAAAAATACGTTGTTCAAATTGACTGTAAATATAATTTGATCGCCGTATTGAAGGGTATTTACAAATCAATAAAAATTTTGAAAAATCCATACAGAATAATGTTTATGTCAAGAATTGGGATCCCTAAAAATAAAAGTTTAAGAAATACTAGTTAATTCCAAGTAGAAGTAATGATAGAATGATAAAACATGTAAAACTACGATAAAATTAGCACGCAAATGAAATAACAATACAATTTGAAAACGCTTTCTCCTCATCACTTTGTTTTCTCGATCCCAGGACTTCAAAAAATCTCCCATTTTCGGGTGAAAGCTCCGCAGTTGGCAAGCCTGTGGGCCGCTGGGCGACGTCTGACCTTCCGCGCGCTATTTCTGCCTGGCGCCGGGGGTCAGGGCCGGGGTTCGTCCCCGGGGGCGGTCCTCTGGTCCAGCGCCTTCGCCCTCGGCGCTCCCTGGCCGGCCGGGAGATGCAACAAAGCGGAACTCTTACAACAACGCTCGGCGTGCTTTAGGGCTGCGACGCGACGACAACACTGAGGCTGCAACATCGTTCACCGAAAGGTTCTAGGGTTCCAGTCTCGACCGCCGCGGATCTTCGACAGTAGCTGTAGTTCGATTTATTTATAATAAGCACTTGACGTTTAATCAGCTGGCAAGGTGTCATCTCATCGGGGGCGTACACGTCACTCTTGTGACGTCACTGTGGTGACGATCAAGCTCCCGATTGGATTGATTGATTGTTAGTGATCCCGGGCGCGTGCCAACTACTAGGGTCATTAGTCCCGTAAGTGTAGTTAATTTTTTGTTCGGGAGGAGGTCCCCACTGTGAGGCGAGGTCTACCGTCGGCTAGCGGGCCTTTTCCTCGACCGCGAATCTCCCACCAGCGGGGCCCCGTCCCAGCCGAGACAAGCTCGAAGCTCACGACCGGTCTCCCGGCATGTGTTGTGCATGTTAATGTATGTGTAAATAGGCTGAGGATAGGACGAGGAAAAGGAAGGAAAGATCGTGCGTAGTACGTTAGTTAGGATACTGCTTCGGTATTCGCCTTGTGTTGATCGGAGAAACCACGAAAAACGACCTACCAGAGTCGCCGGCCGCTGGAATTCTCCTCCAGACAGCAGATGAATTAGACCTAGACCACAAACTAGTAACGAAAATCCTGCCATCGTCGGATCTCGATCCGAAGACCTCCCGGGCAGAGGTACTTTAGTGGCACAACTAGGTTGAATTCAGCCGCTGTTTGGAAGATAATTCTAGCGCCCGAAATTCATGATCATCAATGTTTCAAGCTCAGCTCAATTTGACGTATACATATACTATTTCCATTTGACTGGATAATTGGTCCTAATGAATGGTTGAACATCACTAGAGATTTGTATGTGAATGGATTACAAAATATTTCATTCTTTAGAAATTAGCAGAATAGCTAATTATTGTGCGTTGAAGGAATTCTGTATCGTGAAATCTGTGGAGAAAGCCACACGTATCTTAACACGTGACGGCCGCGAAAGCCACACACGACTCGGTAGAGCGAAGGCAAAGAACAGCCATTTGCATATTCAAGGCTCAAGACTATTCATTTACATGACAAATAACAGGGTATCTAATCCTACAATACAATTAACATCTCAAAGCTTTATCATAATATTAATTAAATTACAAATTCATAGCTCGTGCAGTAACTAATGATACCCATAAATCAGCAATTAACTTTTTTGTAAAAATATTCACTTAAATGTTAACAGCTCTGTGGAGATACATGTTTGTTATGTTTGTAGAATGCATATCCCATTAAATGTTCATAAAATTCTTTTAATGATTAATGTTCTTTGCTCGCAAACTTGGTTTGTCATACTGACTTGCTGTTTTTAGAGACAATTTGTTTCACATTTGTGATGAATGCGTATTTTGTTTTCAGTGATATTTCATGATATTTTTATTCGTTGAAAAATGTTTGTTCTTTGCTGAAAGTTCTCTGCTCACTTTCAGCGTGTTGAATATCATTCTCACGTTATACGTGATTATGAAAAACTGGTAACAAGAAGTCTTAGAGTAGGGAATAACATTAAGTTGAATAATATTATCATAAGTAATAATAATGAGAATTTCATTTCTAAACAGTGTCTGAAATTATTTTAACTTTTGTACTATCGTAGTGCTCGCGGAATTTTATACTTTAAACAGATTATAATCAACAGAAAATGCTCTTCTTTTGATAGTTGTTGTTGGAAACTAACCATCGCCTATTCTTCAATTCCTAATTAACGTCTCTAATAATAATCATTTATTCGAAACTACGAGAGAATGTTTGAAATTTTCTTCTAACTTTACAGTTCACCCTGGATTGAAATGCTTGTGTGCCTTAATGAAATAGGGTAGTATATTATTCCCCAGAAATAAGTAGCAACAAAATTAATTTATATAAATGTAAGATTTATTTGTTTTCTGATGTAGCATGTATTGTTTTAACAATATTGCTAAGCTGTGTAATATAACTTCAACCACTCCCCGGAAGTCGATGAGGGGTTTTTCAATTGGTGATGAATGATCTTTCAAATAGAGATCAACCTACCAATATATTCCTTAAATACAAATAATTACTGCGCCAATACTTCTAGTGGTATTTTATTATTGAGTAAATTTAATACGTTTATAGTTTTCAAGACGATTGAAAAGGAGTTCTTATATTTTATTTGAAGGTAAAATTATCCATCAAAGAACTTGTTTATTTCGACATATTCGAGATATGTTCGATCTGTGAGTTGTGGATCCGTAGTAGATTTCTCATTTATGTAGTAACTTTTTGCATGCGCTCGCTGGAACGTTATTGCCAGTTCCCCTTTAAAACAAAAAGGTCGAGAGAGTGCAGCTGTTTTTAATGCTTCGTTGTGCTCTTGCGGATTGTTCCATATTCCAACTCACATCGGATCAGTGGCAAAGTTACAAAAGACCACTTGCATATTTCAGAAAGTCTAGATGGCCGGGGCCGCCGACATCCTAGAGACCTTAGCACCCTCGGTTCGGAGGGTCGCGGGTTCAAATCTCGCCTCACAAATCGATGTTCTCTTGTGATTTGATGTGATTGATTGATTAGTGATTTCGGGCACGTCATCTGCGAAGGTAATTCCATTGGCTAGCGGTATTTGCCTCAACCAGGTATTTCCCGTCAGCGGGGCTCCTCCCGACAAGCTCTAAACACCCTACCAGTCTACAATGTTAGTGTGTCTGTGAGAGGTGAGGGTGGACCAAGGTAGTGGAAGGAAAGATCGCGCACGGTCCGTGTCCCGTTTGTTAGGGTGCTGCTCCGGCATTCGCCTGGTGTTGATCGGAGAAACCACGGAATACTACTGATATAGCAGCCGGCCGCTAGAATTCTCTAGACAGCGGCTGAGCTCCACTTAGCTCACCAGCTAAGTCGAAAGTCGTGTTACCGTCAGGAGTGAAGCCCGGTCAGAGGCACTGCAGTGACGTATGTTGATGCCCTGAGCCACATCTCCCGGTATTTTGCTTGTGGCACGGGGTCTTCTCTCCTGCATCGCCTTTCAGCCTCCCGCATGCCTTCCTCGGCGAACTGGATAGCGTAGGGCTTGGGGGCATTTGCACGGAAGTACCCGTTAAATTCGGGCTGCCAGTATGAAACCCGGGTAGGGCTCGGATTGTGTGGGATTTGGAATGGTGTGCATTTATAGCGTACCTTAAGTCACCCTTGATCTTGTTCTTAACACCTCCCCCAGTAAGCTGTGGGGTTGGTAAGATCAAGTAAAACGTTGGTAAGATCAGAAGTTCTATGTAAAGTCCGTTTTACACTGTTATTTCTTCGTAATTTTTCTAAACTGAAAACGGATGGATAAGGAACGTTATCTCCTAAGCGGTACTATTGCGGTACGAAATTAGATGAACGCATTGAAACGTTTTATGCTGCCATTTTGTTTTCTGCACGCAATCATGATGAAAAGTTCCTTTGAATGCCGTAAAAACAGCTGAAGATAAAAAATTGACCATAGCATTTATGGTAACAAATTAAGTTAGATAATACTAGTACTGCCCCGGGTTCGATTCCCGGTGAGGCAAGATTATAGTGTGCGTTTTCCTTGCAATGTCCCAGTGTATGTTGCTGTTTGACGATGAGAATATTCACTTCTCAGGTTGAGAAGACCGGAATACGGCGTGGGGATGTCTACGTGCTAAACACGCGTACCGCCTTAATCCATGGCCGCGAGGCAGGGACGTCGCCGGTAGGCCTGAGTCGTTCACGAGCTGTCGCGCCAAGTACATACATACAGTATTAAGATTGATCATGGAACGAGAAGACATTAGAACACAGTACATGTTGCATTTCTCACTTTACATTACAGTATTAGAACGGTCTCGAAGCTGTGGAAAAGCAACAAATAAAACCAGACGCATAGGAAACTAGAGAAAGTTACGAAAGGTGGTGGAGCGCGGTAGTCAAACTGCATAGAGTTTGTATCGAAAAGTGTAGCATGCATACTTTTTTCTGTACAAATTACATCATTCTTGGTCCGTCTCTTTTCTGTACCGATGAAAAATGACGGAAAAGACCGTGCAAATCGGGCTTAATGATCTAGGGGCATTTAAGTTGCATCTATTAAGCAGATCAGTTGCATTTAAAGTTGTTGTCTGGCCCAACCAAAGCACTTACGCCCTAATATAAAGATTTATATAAATTTGAATGATACGTTTCATTAACGGAATTAAAAGCAGAAGGGTATACTCTAGGAATGTAGTGTAGGAGTCAAAGGGTTTCTACTTGATATATCTTTGTGGAAATCAAGTACCCGCATGTGATATTCTCTATCTCATGACAGATTTGCAATTAGGTATTTAGACGTACACAATTCAGAAATGTGCAACACTGGAAGGAGTCAAAGAAGTGTAGAGTAAAAGTATTGTGATATAATTAGAAATGTAATGAGAAAATTATCAATTAAATTTGTTCAAAGAATTGGTTGCTCCGGTCGAGATTTGAAGCCGGGCCTTCCGGTTTACGTCCAGCCACTAACCACTAAGCTACCGAGACAACCAATCCTTTGAACAGAGAAAATTATCATTCAAATCTTTTTATAAAATGACTGAGTGCACAACTTTCTTAATTTGTTGTATACGATTTGGATGAATGAAAGAAACAATTGAATTAAAATTGGAGAGTGTACAATTCAACTAGAATTTGTCGCAAGACCTGTATTTCCTTCACTTTCATTTCCTTAGAAGAACTAGTGGTGCTAAATCAGCACGTACTTTCTCGCCCGTATTTTCTCACAAAATTACGCTAAAAGTACTCAAATTTTCGAAAATTTTAAACCACCTTATTTCAAAATCTATCAGTGAGGAACAATTTTTATTAGGGTAAATATCTATATCTTGAACATTTTAGATGTGGGAAGACTCCAAAATAATTTTAAACTTTTGCAAATTTCGAAAAATAAGTTTTTTCAACGAACTTGAGTCCTGCACATTCTCTTAAACGTCCTTCGCACTCTCCAACAACAAAATTTAATAAAAAACGATGGAGCCATCTGACTTCACCGCGTCTGAGAGGATTTGTTTTTCAAATTTAGCTGCTGGATTTACCAGGACCCTTTAACAAGAGGATTTTTTTTTTGCTGAAAATTCGCCGTTATTTCCCGCAGCATTACATGACTTTTTCTCTACTTTGTAACGAGATATTAAAAATGTTGAATGGGAAATATAGTTTACATGCAAATAGCTTTCTCGTGAGTATGAATGTTTGCGAGTTTCCATGAATATAAGCACGTTTATGAGCACCGTGTTCTTATCGCAACAGTATAAAATCCTTGCGACTGAATTAAGAATTTTACTTCATTTTTATTATTTTGTTTGCCTAATACGCCCATTTATTTTCCTAAGAAAGTATGTTAATCACTTTTTTAACATGTTCAGCTCCAGAATATGCAGTTTCTTCGAACTAATTAATATTATCATTTTAATTGGATTTTAGATGTTTAATTACATATTCTGTAATACGCTTTAATTAAATTTCTCTGCTGAAGGACAAACCTCTTTCGCGAAGTATGAAGTTCAAGCAGGTTGGCTGCAGGGATTGCTTCTGGCCGGGAACCGGTTAGTTTTATGCAGTGTGGAATGAGCGAAAACTGACTTGCGTTGATTGTTGAGCGTTGACTTTTGTTTTATTTGTTTATTCTGAGATATTACGAAAAAAAGATAATAGTTGGAAAAGGAAGCACAAATGTATTTTTACTATTGAACCGTTAAAATGTAGCACTATGCGATAATAATAAATTGAAACCAAACGTTCTCGTTTTTTAAGCAAAACGTTTGAGTGTCAAAGGCTATCACGCTCTCCTTCACTTGGGAGTGAAGTGCTAAGGCGATACGGTGTGGCCATGATTTGCCGAAGAAAGTTTATCCTTAGTTCACAATTAAAAATTCCCTGTAATTCAAATTACTATGTCTTGATTTCTTAATTAGAAAAATATGTGAAACATCCACCACTGCTGACAGCTCTAATTTTAGACATCTTTTTGAACATTTAAAAATTAAAAAAGAAAAATACATAATTAATAGCAGCTGTCCTAACTCCCATCTACCGCATACATCACACTTACTGAAGCAAAGAGCGTTTTTGGCATAGACATTTATGGAAGAGAAGAATGTTTGTTTTGTTTATGCAGTGTATATTCTAGTACATGATGAGAGTAGGATATATATTTTTAATGATGAAAACAGCATTTGATTCGCCATATACACCAACTGATATACGTTTGCGATAAGAAGCAAACGCGAAAACAATCACTTTCATTAGCTAGAAAATCACAGTTCTAAGACTGAAAAATCATTATTGTTCCTACGCTATATTAGCTACATAATAATAATAATAATAATAATAATAATAATAATAATAATAATAATGATAATGATAATAATGATAAGAAGAAGAAAAAGAAGAAAGAAGAAGAAAAAATGTCTAACGAATTGCTTACAAAAGTGTATGAAAAATGAATTCATTAATAAATGCCTTCAGTCGTATTGTAAACGGAACCTTCAGTCGTAATTTCCATGCATAGAATTCGGTTCTCAAAAAGAACTTTTAAATATAATTCACTTCAATTAATGGGGCACCCAAATATCTTTCTTAGAAAACCAAATCTATAACGACAGATCAGTACATGAGCCTTATGGCATGACAAGCAAATGAAGGAATTGTAACAAGGGAAAAGAACATTAAGCAAACTTTGTTCCCGGGCGTGCACTTACTGCAACTTGCACCCACTAATAACTTTGGTTATTCCTGAGTGCATGTTGTTAGATGTAAGTAGCAGTGTTCCTCCCCCACTCAATTATGAGATCGGGCGCGGACCTTCACGTCAGCTTGCAGGGTTTTCCGCTTTAAGGTATCTTCTCCAGTCAGGCATTCCCCGAGATGGAACAAGCTATAAGTTCCACAGCGGTCTTTCGTTATGTGAGAAAGTGTTAGTGCACGGAAGTGTGTGTGTGTGTGTGTGTGTGTGTGTGTGTGTGAGGGGGAGAGGAAACGACAAGAATGAGAAAAGAAAACTCCCGCAACGTGACCTGTTTGTAAGGGTACTGCTTCAGCATTTGAGTGGCGCTTATCAGAGAAACCACGGATAACGACCAATCAGAGCAGCCGGCCACTAGAATTCTCTCCCGGAAAGCGACCCAAGTTTACATACATACGAGCTGGCGTTGAAAATCGCCACCATCGGTAGTGGAACTTCTGCCCGGAAGCTTTCCAACTGGAATTGCAGTTGCCCTGATCCATCTGAGCCGGCGCGGACTTTGCAGCGAGCGAGTTCGCTGCTCGTGGCTTGTGAAGCGACGGGTCTGCGGCGCCGCCAACCTGTTGGACGTGCAGGTGATCGAATTAGGTGTCGCCCGCCGAAGCGGCTCCTTCGACATCGACATCGGCGTCGGCGTCGTGCGGCGACTGGAAGCTCGCGAAGGCTCGTCCCCGCCGCCCAGCTTCACCTCTCAAGCGCTGCTCAGGGCGGATGCGACGCGCGTTCGTACATTGAGGAGCTAGCGCTGCTCAAACAGCACATGCTTTCTCGTCCGTACTTGCACGCAAAATTACGCGAAAAAGGGCCTGCTAAAATTTTTGAAAAAAATTTCATAACCTTTTTTCAAAATCTATTTTAAGGGACGGATTTCATTATGGGGAAAAACCTCTTTCTGCATAATTGTAGTTACAGGAAGACGCTAAAATATTTTGATTTTTTGCAATTTTGGAAAAATCAGGCATTTTCGTGGAAATGAGAACTCCAGTATCTTAAACGTCCTTCACACTAGTTAACAACAACGTTTTACCAACATTAGCCCGGTAGATAGGGAAATATCAGAGGGAGCAAAGACAATCGGCTGAACGGTTTAGCCGTTAGCGTTGTTCACAGACGGACGGATCGGCAGACTTTGCCGTCATTCCATTTTTTGGTACCAAGAACCCAAAAAAACATGGATTCTGGCTACACCACTTAATAGAATTTTTTTTCTTGTAAATGTAGCGACTGGATTTATCCACTTTTCGTTACCAGGGTCCTGGATTAAGAGTTTGTTGCCGAAAATTCGCCATTTTTTCGTACACGAGCATTACATATCTTTCTCTTCTTTGGAAGGCTTCTCCCTGCCTACCAAATTGAATTCTCAAGCGCTTCTCAGCTGTCGTTCATTCAGAAAAAGGAAATTCTTAGTTAATTGTTTGTAATTTTGTTGAAAAAAACTTATTTGTCGTGTTTTTACTATTATTTAGAGGTGGCAATTTTGTGTCTTTGGAAATAAAATTTATTGATGATATTATTTTTTTTAATTGATATTTTCGTTGCCTTTCTCATGTATGATTTTTTCTTTGCTATTTCAGTCTGGAAATCGGACAGGTCTGAAAAAATGCATGCCTTAAATGTTCTCTTGTTTCAGTAATTTCCTTTACAATTAAATTAATTTTTTAAAATATTTTTTTTCTCTGAATAAACTCAAATCCATGAGTTCAAATTCATGTTTAATTTAGAATCAGACGTGTGAAAACGGAGCGCATTACAAACAAACCTTTTGTTCAGTGCACGCAATCTACGGTCACAAACTACTGTTAGTAAGCTTTTTAAGCTATTTTTTTTACTGCGTACTAATTTTCCTCCTAGTATTTTCTTTATTTGGTTCTTGTTCTCTTAAAAACGAACTACGAATTTCAAACCGGACCTTAATTCATTTAAGCACATATATTGAAGGTTTGTGGCTGTTGATTACTGCTACATTGGGCGAGAGTGGAGAATTCGACGACGTGGTTGCAAATAAAGAATTACACCACAGTTAACGTCATATCTGCATAATTTCCTGTCTATGGTAGCGCAATGTTGGAATGCGACTTTCTCCTTGTGTGTGATAATATTCACACACATTTGGTCGAGCTTCTCGAAACGAAACATGCTCTTCGTTGATGGTTACGTAAATTGGGTATAAGAGAATCTTTTTCATTTTATTTCAGTTATATTTTTGATCTTTTTGTAACGTATCTAAGTCCGTAACCCGGACACTATGAATTACTTGGTGAAGAAGTGGTTGAGATAATTTTTAAAAAATGGAGAAAATTGTAGAATGAGAGAAACTAGGAAACAAGAGAACGTGGGTAACCTTGCTGCAAACGAGGTTTGTTCATCTCGTTGCCAGATGTCGATTAAAGCATGGGCAACCCGAGCTTAGGGTCTTCTCTGAATTGCGTACACAAATACAATTTGTTTAAACATTATATATACTATTTTAAACTGTAATACAGTTTACTAACTATACGATAGTATATTTAACTGCATATATTTAAAAACATTGCCTCACGGAAATGAAAACGAAAATTAGAGATGGCTTATTATGTTAATATTGTACATTTCAAAAGGTATATTTTATAATGGTATTCAGTTTACTACTTTTATTTTACTCCTCCAGACATTCTTTCGGTTCTGCTCTCGTCCCACATGGGATGGGTTCAGGGATTTGAACACCGGCGCCCAGAGTTGGGAGGTGGAAGTGGTCTGCCTGCTACTCACGGACCGCCTCGAATCTGACATCTATTTATTAATTCGTGGAGGGAAAACTTTGTACTTCTTTTAGAGCATATTGCGCGCGCGAAGGAGTTTGAGATTGAGTTGAAGTTTGTATTGTTAGGGAGCAGAAAGCTCAAATTGATATTTATTGTGTTATAAATATATTCAATTAAATAATAGTAGTTTATGAAATTAGTTTGTAATGTTAAGCTGTATTGCATGAATACATTTTTTGAAAAAGAAGTGACGTTGGGAGTGAATTTTCAAGTTTATATGACTGTAATAAAGCAACTTAATAAACGTGTTGTATATTCTCTGTTTTGTATAACAGGATTATAAGTTTATGAGAGGATCAAACTTAATTTTTCGAAACAACTTACTTGTGAAGTTTCGGGTATTTGGTATCTTTGCAAGAAAACGGTGGTCGGCTGATCCGTTTATCTCTACCTCCCCACGATTCTCTCGCTGCGATTGCCTGAACTTGTGATGCAATTATTCCTGTCGTAAAATGCTAATACGTTATCATTTGTGCAGTAATATACCCGATTATGAGCGGTTTCTTGCAACAGAAAAGGTGGTTTATTATGCTGGTATACAAAAAAATATTTAGCGTGCAGATGCAACCCGCTGAAGCACACTACTATCGTGCATAACACGAAAACGACGCGTTTAGAGCCTTAAAACCTGCTTTTGGAGTCACGTAGTGGCATAAGTTTTGTTTTTCTATCCCCTAATCGGCAAAATAAATTTTTTTAAACGTTTTACCTTTATGTTAATTCAAAATAATGTGCTGCATGCTAATAAAGCAGATCCTGTTCAAAGTACTTCATTTAAAACTTATTATCATTTAAGAATTGACTCTAGGTTTAAATATTATACTATTTCAATATACTTTACGTGCAAAAATGTGCATATAATAACGTGCAAAAATGTGCATATAATAACGTGCAAAAATGTGCGTGAAATAATACATCTTTTTAACGACCCTTTGTCCCTAGCCTTTTCGGCCACACATGTTATGAATGGTTTTAGTGAATGGGATGATGGGTAAATATATCATTTACAAGATGGAGCTATGGTGGAGGCAGCCACGGAGAAAGAGGAGAGCCTAGCAAACTCACGTCGTGAACTCACTTGTTCACAGCAGTTCATTTGGAAAGTTCAGGATTCGCAGCTTGGTAACTAGAGGTGAAAAACCTGGCGCTCTGTCTGCTAAGCAACGGCTAACCCCCGTTACCTTAGTGTTATTAACTTTTGTTGAACAGTGTACATCGACTCTACATGCAGCCGTACAATGGAAATAGCTCGAATAGCCCACATCCCCGGTTTGCATTCCTGGGTCTTTCGTTTTTCAGCAAATGCCGTTCTTCCGGTACGTGAGGATGAAGAGGCTTGCACTAGACCCGTTCGCGTTCCCGGCAAACGCGAGGTGGCACGTAATAACCCGTTCTAATAACCAGATCCGATAACCAGTTAGTCCTCTCCCAACAACTTGCGAGATCGAGGCATTACACGACGAGAAAACCCGCACCGCGTCTGCTGGTTCGTAAATTTTGAAACGTACCCCCCTCCGAAACGAGGAAGAGCGAATTATGTTTGTCAGAAATAATTAAATATTTCCTGTCGGCACCCAGTTATCTAATTGTGGTGGAAACTTAATTGGACAGGCCTCCATTTATTACGTTCCGTGTAATCATAGAGGCTCGTGATTTTTGTCGCCTCCAGACATCTGTTTCAAAATCCCGAAATTCCCGCTTTCTGTCTTGCATGACGTATCACGCAGTACGTAGAGTGTAATTTTGCGTGTTTTTAATGGATGCTGTAAATCTTCGTGTCGGCGACCTTCGGGCAAGGGATATACCTGTTTCTGTGGATTCGAAGTTGATCTGTGTGACGTCCAATAGCACGTGCAAGAATGAGCAAGTGGGACCTCACACAGGTATAATGATACGTTTGCGTTTAAACGTTTTCAGGCGCGGATTAGAACTGGCCATCTGTTACAAAACTGCAAACATGTTAAATGTTATATCTAGTCGACGTATCGTCTTTTTTTCTTTGGATCAACTACCTTTGTTTGGTTTTGAGGAGGGGGGGCATGTTCCGTAATGATTTGTGCTTACGCCTTCTATCGCTGGAGCCTCGGGTTCGATCTCCGACCAATTCAAGTGGAATTCATGTGGTGGTCGACGCGAGCTCTTGGAACATTTTCTTGGGGTTCTCCTTTGATCCAGCAACATTTTGTTATCCACTCATTAGACCATCATTCACAGACCGCGATGGCATCAGCAATTAAGGGGCTCTTAACCAGAATTCAAGGGCTAGCTGGCTGGCTGGAAGAATCGAAGATAGATAGATAGATAGATAGATAGATAGATAGATAGATAGATAGATAGATAGATATAATAATGGGTGGATGGATGGGTGGGTGGATTGATGAATGGTTGGATCAATAATTTGATTTGGGCGTTTGATTTGATATACATCTAATCTCCCTGTTGTCGAAGTTTTATCTTAGTGTGTGAACGAAGTCGTGATGTGGGATCAGCACATCACCCGGCCCTAGAAAGGGGGTGAACAGAATAGGGAAAGAACGAGCGCAGCCGGTCTGCGGCCCGCTGTATCCTCTTAAGATCTGCCTAGTTAGGAGGAAACCATTAAAGCGACCAAGGCTTCTAGGGCGGGCCTTTGAAATTCTCATCCAGGCAGTGGTATTCTCCCACACAGTTCATGTCGAAAATCGCCATTGTCGGTTCTCGAATTTAGGTCCACAATCAGTCGGAATACATCTGCTGTTTGAACAAAACGTATATAAAATAAAAAAATCTATAGTTCCTTTGACGATGAAAATAAGATTTCTTTTACTCGGGATTGAATATTTATTTTTGTCACAAGTTGCCAGCCATGCTTGTTGGTACCTCTTATAATAATTGAACTACAGATGGAAGAAAGTAGAGTGGGATAGGGATTCTGGAGACGAGATTCTCAAGAAAACGTGAAGAAACTATACGTCTGCCTCACCTCACTTCTACATAAGTGGTTAGTGCTTTTTGACGATAAATAAGTAATATAATAATGTGAAACTAGAAGTATCCACAAAATATTTAAGACAATCAATTATAGTTATTTATGCAGATGAAACAATGTATTGTTTTTTTTACATATTTGATGAAACTCTTTAAACACAACCTTTCGCCACTCAATTATCCGCATTATCAGGTACTCTTGTGTGTGATATATTTTAATACGAGATCGTACGAGTTGAGTATTGAGTTAAAAGTCGTATCTATGATCAATGATCAAAATATCGACAACACAAGAATGGATGTCTTTCCGATAATATAATTTCTTTCAATTTCTTCCTTCTCTAGTATCCGAAAACAAAGAATACATCAAGTCTCCTATAAATATGCCTAAGAACATTTTACGCCACATAAACAATCCCTTATTCGTTGTGTACTAATCATAATTACAAAATTAACAAAAATATAAAATCATTATATATTTGTTGACGTTAACAATAATTAAAAATGCAAATGTTTAAAAAGAAAACAAAAGGCAATATTAAATAATGTGTTGCATAATTTGACATCGCAAGGAAATCCCCGCCGTGTGGTGCAAACGTGCGCAAGGCTTCGCAATGCTAGGCCCGTTGCGCCCCTGATGCCGCGATTGAGCGCGGGTGGAGTGGTTCTGCCGGGAGGCACTTAGGATTGTTTCGTCCGCGCTCCGCCAGGGCGCGCCACCTGCGGCCTCTTCCAGCTGCCGCCGCCCCCGTCACCGTCTGCTCCTTCCGGAGCCGCGCCGTCCGGCCGACCCGCGAATTAGCATATAAATAGGTTTCCGTTATCAATCGACGTCCTAATGAATACATAACCCATCCGCCCCGCCCCCGCCCCCTCCCCCCACCTCTCGCGGGACAGGCGCCGCGCCGGGGCGTAACGAAGCGGAAACAACATGGCTTCGCTCACGGCTCGCCCGCCCGCCACGCCACGCCCTCCCCGTCCTGCTCCACCTCTTCCTACCCGCCTCGCCCCAACTCGCCACGCACCACTCCGCCTCGCTTCGTCACACTTGCCCCGCCTGCGCCGTTTACTGTCCTCGTCCAGGCTCTCCCCGCCTCGCCTCACCTCGCCCGTACCCGCCCCGTCTCGTCCCACGTTGCCCGTCCCGTCTCGCTACGCCTCGCCACGCTTCTCCACGCCTCGCCCCGCCTTGCTCAGCCCTGCTCGCCAGACCCGCCTCGTCCGACTTCCTCGCCACGTCTCCCCAGCCCCGCCTTGGACCCACCCCACCCCCTCACCCACCTCGCACCTTACCCCCTCTCCTCGCTCTGCCTGCCACGCCCCGCCTCGCTCTGTCCCAACTCGCCCCAGTTCAACCCAGGCGCCCTTTCCCCATCTCGCCTTGCCAGTGCCCCGTCTCACTCTGCCTCCTTCTGCCCGCCCCGCTTTGCCAGATCTGTCTTCGCCTCCCTTTCTCGCCCCGCCTCGCTCGCCTTGGAACCGTCTGCGTCCTGTTCGTCCAGCCCGCCTCCTCCGCTTTTTCCATCTCGCCCCGCCGTCTTGTTTTCCCTCTCCTCCTCTGGCCCGCCCTCGCTCTGCTCGCCCTACTCCGGATGACCCAGGTTCGCGTCGCCCCGCCTCGCTCAGCCCCTCCTCACGTCACCCAGCCCACTCGCCCTACCCTGCCTCTGCGCCTTGCCCAGCCCCGGCCGCACGCTCCGTCTCGCCCGCCTCGCTTCACGGTCTCGTCCCGCCTCGCACGTTCCTGGTAGTAGCATCCCGCCCGCTCCGAGCTCACCCACTCCCTGCTCCCCCTTCGCTCGTGCTCAGTTGCTCTCACCCCTGGCCCGGCCTTGCACGTCGTCCCAGGTGCGGCGCTGCCGTAACCACATCCTGCCTCCTTCTGCCCCTTCCTGATCCATCCTAACCCCGTCCTCGTCCTTCCCCGTTCTGCCCGTCTGTGACCCATTCTGCTCCATTCGACTTCTTCCTGCATCGGCCTGCGCAACTTCCGCCTTCTGCCGTCTATACTACTTCTACTTTCCTTCTTTCCTTTCTCTTTTCCTTTAATCTTGCTTTTTGTTCCCATTCACTTACGCTTTACATGATTGGTATTACGGTCCTAAGCCGCCATCCTGATTGAGGTTTTCCTGGGTTTACTCAATCGCTTAAAGCGTATGCCGGGATGATCCCTAGTCTTGCATCCCAGATATAAATGTAAAATCTGCCCTGCTTTTTTGCAATTTCTTTCGCAATTGAGGAATTCGAGTGTAGGTGATGGCTTTTGACATATGGCGAAAGTAAGATTATTGACGTAATGGTATATCATTCTAGTACATGGAATGCAAAGACTCTCTTCATATCACCTTAACTGTAGAGTCCACAAAAATTGACCATGAAATACATTCATATTACACGTGCAACACATTTACGTTAGTTAATACCATCATTTGCACTTTCATTAGTAATGTGAAATGTCAGTTATCAGTTTGCGCCCGAAAGCCTCAATTGTAATTATGTAAATGTAAAACTTAAAATGGTTAGGAGGAAGAGCGGACCTTAAGGCTTGACCCTCGCCAGAAATAAAGATTATTATTATTATTATTATTATTATTATTATTATTATTTGCCTGTATGAGGCACGTTCTCTTCTGGACTCACTCAAATTCTATCCTAGAGAGATATCAACGCGTGCCATTGTGAGGTCAACTTTTTAGCGATATCTCTTGGTAAGATAAGGTTGTTAGCTTTCAATTATGAGGTGATAGGGGCCTTTTTTAACCATCACAGCATTCGCCTGTATGACCGATGGAAACCACGAAAACCTCTTTGACGATGGCCGGCCTGGGGATCGAACTCGGACCACCCGGCTGCTAAGTCAGCACGCTATGTACTGAGCAACTTCGCTTGATTTATGTTGTTGTTATTATTATTATTATTATTATTTAAAACTAACCTTATTTACGGTTTTCTGTTTGTTTTAGGTAATTTAATCTTCCAATGCGGCACAGTGTTCCTTGGTAAGGTGAGAATTGGCTCTAGATTTCTTCTTTATTGTCGGTACGTGTTTTCAGCATGATCTAGCTTTCTCAGTCTTCTCAAAATCCAATGCCCTGAGTTTTGAATACGCGTAATTGAGAATCGATTACTGTTCATTCGTTTAACATGAGATCACAAGATTGTCTTACGTTTCTTCATTGTTTGATGAAGCATCATTCATTTCTGATTCTTTGGAATGTCACCGTATTATTTAGCATTTTTCCTCAATAAAGAGATAATTAATGTAGGTTTAACGAGTGGGTAAGATATCATTAAAGAAAATAATTTTGTGTGCAACTACTGAATCATCCATGCTCTATTACTGCAGCATATTATAGAATCACACATTTGCATATCACCTCTTCGTTTATATGTACTTTTTTTTCGATATTATCATTGCAAGGCGCATTATTTTTTGACAAATTGCATTTTTAGCTGGTATGTCTGTAGCGTTTCTAATTTTCATCCCAACATTTTCCTCGGACTCCATATTTTCATTTCCCAACATATGCCTCCCCCCTCCTCCGAACATCATTATATTCTCTCATTTCTCCCTCTCGCATCTCCTAAACGTTTCCCAAGAAACCTGCCGGAACTTTTCCTCGAAGAACTTCCCAGCGCGCACCAAAAGAGAGAAAGAGAATAAAAAATTGGTGACGCAGACTTTTCTCCTATGCAAATGATTATTAAGTACCGGGGAAGTTAGAGAAGTTTCTTTTTAAAAAATTGCCGAGGGCGAAATATCTTTATGAAATATTCTCGGTAATATCCCGGGAGCGTTTACGGGACCTACTCGCTCGCGTCGGCCAATGAACCCCTCGGGACGCGTGAGTGGGGGTGGGGGGAGGGGACAAGATGGCGGAGCCGGGACGCGGTGGGGTCGGGGACGAGATGGGGCGCGTTGGGGCTGCTGAGAAATTACGATGAATGGGGCCGCGTTGGAATGATGGGAGGGACGGGATGCGGCGCAGTTGCCAGAGGGGTCGGGGGTCTCTTTGAAGTGTAACGTGTTTGTGGGGACATTGCGATGCGGGCTGCAGTGCCTGGGACCGGGAGGTTCTGGAGTTCGTCCTTAGGGGCGAAGGGTTAATAAAATTATCTTAGACGTTACCAAATGACCACAATTATTGTGATGGCATCGTCTTAGATGGCTCTAACCATCAATTGATGTCCCAGCTGAGCCTCTGACCGGGAAGACCTAGGGTTTGAGTTCCGATAGTGGTAGGATTTTCGACACTAACTATGTAGCTAAATCGAATTCAGTCGCAGTTTGGACAAGAATTCTAGCGGGAGGCTGCTCCTGTTATCCTCGCTTACTCGGACCAACAACAGGCGAATACTAGAGCAGTACTCGAACAAACGGGCCACGGTTCGCGCGCGATCTTTCAGTCCTCTTCCTAGTCGTTTCCTCTCATCACCCTCAGACAATCGTACGTGCACTAGCATAGAGCTTGTTGCGGCTGGGGCGGTGCCGCGCTGGGAGTTACTTGGTTGGAGAGATCCTCACTAGCCGACGGTAGGTCGGCGCCGGATTTCTCCAATCAGCATGAGTTCACAGCCCCCCCCCTCAATCATAAAACATGCACTACACTTACGGTACTAATGACCTTAACAGTTGACACGCCTGGAACTTCAATCAATCAATAGGATCGCGGGTCAGCAGCCCTGGAGACCTTGCGGCATCGATGCGCCTACAGGATCGTTCACTGAGAGGTCCGAGGGCTCGAGTCCCGGTGATGTCGGATTGTGGTCGCTAGCTTCTTCGTGTGTTCAGTTCTGCTACGGCTGGGAAAGGAATTTTGTTGGTTGGCTTCTCTGGTTGCTTCCATCAATATTAGGCGATTGCCGGAGCAATACCCTAACAAAGTGTGATCTAGCGTAGAGAATTACATGCGCCTCCTCTTAATGAGGCAATTTGCAATAGTGCACCCGCGCCATGTAGATGGGTCGAAAATGTTTACTATGTGAAGGAAAAACAATATAACCGTCTTCATGTACAATATGAAAACAATATTAAATAGAAAGAGTATAGATTCTCAATGCTTAAACACCGTTAGAAGGTAAGGAAAAAGTACAACATACACATTGACTTTGTGAATGGTAACAACGAGTACTATAGCAGCTACAACAATGACAATAACAAGATGTTATAATGAAGTCGTAGATGACTATGAAAACTCCGTCAACGACGACGATGACAGTGACTTCGACAACAGCAGCCACGATAACGTTCCCAAAGCCAAAACGTTCCAACCCCAACTGGAAAACTACAGTAAATAAACGATATCGAACACGTTGATTCGGAAATTACACAACAACAACACAAAATAGTAGTAGATGACGTGACAACCTACGAAGGAGCAAAATAGTAAACTGTAATTATTATTATTATTATTATTATTATTATTATTATTATTATTATTATTATTATTTAGCTTAAAACATGAATACAATCGGACCAAGACACATAAATACTTTTTACATACATGCTGGAATATTCTTTATTAAACGAAACTAAACATTTGTCACTTCACCACAAGTTATGAGTTCAACCATTGTGAAAACTGCATATGCTAGAACAGTAGAGTGATACCTAACTTCACCATTGCACTGTAACATCGGCAGAGATGTGAAATGCTCTACCTTTGACTGAATGGTACAACAGAGGCACTATGTCAAGATTACACTGTACCGAAGTGAAAATATTGAATTTCACTTTTAGACTTTTCGCTTGGGTTTTGGGCATTTGAGGCCAGTGTGGTTCGGCGCAACGCAACGGCGGCGGGGGTGGGTTTCGGAGGGGGCGGCGGGGCGGGCAACGGCGCTCGAGCCAGGGACAGAAGCGGCGGGCGGCGGCGCCGGGACGCGACGCGCGACGCGACGGGCAAACAACTGAAACTCAAAGCGCAGTCAGCGACGCGCCGGGGCTCTGGGCTTGGGTGGGTGGGGGGGGCGGTGGAGTCGCACGGACGCGGCGTTTCTCGAGCGGTTGGCCGCCGCCAGATGGCTCTGCTGAAGGTGATACGAGGAGCACTGCTGGGTGTATGAAATGAAAAAAGAAAAGGAAAAGAGAAGACAGATGAGAATAGAAAGGAAACAAAAAAGGGGGAAAAAATAAAAAATAAAATAAACATGTCTTATTTAACCAAAAAAAGATGAGAAAGAAGTACAAGTCAATGAATATCCCTTTCCATTAGAAAATAATGTGTATATTAATTGAAATGTGAAGGATCACAGCATATTATTAAATTCAAAACTTAAATCTTACTTCTACGTAATAAACCCCAATGCAGCAAAATACCTTTAATATTAGTTCTCACTTGCATGCTTATGTTTTCATAGACATACGCATGCGCAATACAACCCCAGCATCTCCACAGCGCATGCGCGAGTTCGCAAAAACTCTGGAATAGTTCGTCAAAAGGAAGGTAGTAAATCGGAATTACGTCTCATAAAAGTTGGAAGAACTCAGGCCTCCATAAGAGTGCTTTAGATGATGAGTTTAAAAAAAATCTTTCTCCATTTATCAGATGCCCGGCCGCCGCTAAATGAATCAGTTGAATGAAGATATGGTGAATCATGAAAGAGAAACACGAAGTCAATGAATGATCGTCAATGTACCTTCCACACTCAAGGGAGGCTTGCGAGCTTGGAGTTGTAAATAGTATGTCGCCGCCCCATTGCTATCAGAGGTTGTTCCGCTGTGGAAACAATGTTTTGTTGGCAGATTCACAATCGGTCCAAATCGCGCTTTAACGAGGAATGTCCCTATAAGAAAAAAAATCAGTTATAGTACACATAGCAGCACCTCATATGTGGTTTCGATGATGCAACGTTTAGCATATCGGGCTGTTATACCCATCTTCCCTTCCTCTTCTTTGTCTCCTCACCCCTTGCTTACCCACACACTAACATACACTACACTACCAAACATGCCGGGGACCAGTCAGGCGCTTAGAGCTTGTCCCGGCTGGGGCGGTGCCACACTGGTGGGAGATACCTGGTTGGGGGAAAACCTTGCTAGCCGACGGTAGGTCGGCGCCGGATCTCGCCATACAGCGGAGGAAGGTCACAGGCACCTCCCGAGGAAAATAAATTACTACACTTTCGGGATTTATGACCTTAGCTGTTGACGAGCTCTGAATGAATAACAGTCAATTAATCAATTTAAAGCAGTTTGAAGTTACATTTAGAATATTTAAGACAACGCTCTCCTTCCTGTTGCTGAAGCACATGGCTCAAACATTAAGATCTACGTCCTAAAAATTAAATGAATTCCTGAGTCCAGAAAGCTACTATGGAGAAAAACAAACAAAAGTGCAATGTCTCGTTTCTCCGGCGGTTCGTCGCCCATAGATGGATCACCTGAAACAGAAGACAGGCGTCTTGCTCGGAGTCGAGACAGCATTTTATTCCTTTTTTCTCTACGTAATGTTTAATGAAATATGAAAAGAGCATTTATTTACTTTAAATGTTTTATATTTTTTATCGCGAAGGTAAAAACTTTTTGTATTTCTAAGTATTTTCAAGACTCGTAAGTAGTACAATTTAAATGTGCAATTTATTATTTCCAATATTCACTGTTGGGTCTTCATTAATTATCGGCTATTATTTTCCAGACATTTTTCCATCACCTGATTGTTTTGGCTGACTGATAAACGCAAATCTACCAAGAACGACGTCATTTCCTTGTCTACATTTAAAACTTAATGAAATATGAATTTAATGTTTATTTACTTTACCGATTACTTTTTTGCCTGTTATTACGACACATATTAATTACGGTGAAAGTAAATAAATATTTCAGGGCGTTCAACGTTCTTTATTGCAGTTTTTTTCTATTTCTACTTCATTTTCTGGCGTTCGCGTGAAAAAACTGATCAAGAAATCTGTTGCACACTCATAATTATAATCTATTTATTAAAACCCCGTAGCTCATTATCTTGTGGGCATTTGTCCATTGCAAAGGAATCTGGTTATGAAGGTAGAAAGATCGTTCTTAGCTATTGGGTCGGCGTAACATCGTTTCTTTACTTAATATTTAATTAAATACGAGCCAAGAGGTTTTTTACTTTGCTGACTTCTTCCTTTATTTATTCCTTCTGAACTCAGATGGTGAAAACAAAATAAAGTGTTTGAAAGAAATGAAATATAAAGCTTAATATTTTTACTGTAATTCGTACTATACTTTATGTACCTTCATATACAAGACTGTGCTCACTATTTTTTTGGGCAGCAAGATGATGTCATTTACTATCAAAGCGTATGAACACAAGTTTATTGTTTTTAATCAGGCATCGTTTTTCTCGTGGTCTTCACTACATTACTTCCCCTTGCCAAGATAGCGTTTTAAATTTATTGATTTTAAAAGTCACCTGTTTCTTTACTCTGCCTTTAATGAAATATGAGTGTTGCATTAATTTTTTAAATCATTTATTTATCCATATTACTACATTTGTCACGTCAGTATCTATAAATTAAAAGGGCTATATAAACTTCTTAAAAGAAAAATCACACTTTTTTGTACCCATTATTTACTGTACCAGTATCAGTGTATTAATAGAACACGAAAACAGTATTTATTACTTGACCATTTATTTGTTCGGTTTTTGTATGCTTATGATGTCAAATGTTATAAACGGTTTACGACGGAAAGAAATAGTATTTTCAGATATGATTACGCATGGGTATAATTCATCGCATTCAACTGTTTATGTTTTTAATGTTGTTTGTTTATTTAATGTCTGCCTCCTTATAAATATTCTTAAATGGGCATGACGCACTAGTGACTACTGTAGTAAAAGCAGTACGAATTCGATACTGCACAAAATTTATGCAGTTCTTATTAGGGTCACTTAATCAGGGTCACTGTAACATTTATCCATAAATTAGGTGATGTTTGTTGTTAAAATATTTCATAAAAAAATTAAAATAAGGCTTCCATAAATCATTTTTTCTGTTCTCCTGCATAAATAAAATCAAATTAGATACACTTTGTGGCTTTAGTTACGCTTTTTTCTTCCCCCGGTTCTTCGTTTGTGCCTAGAGATAGATGATTCTTCCATCGTAGAAATTTATATTTATTTTATTATTTTATTTTATTTTGTACATATTGTAATATTTGTTCTAGTTGCATTTTGGAGCTGCTTCTGCTATGAAATTACTTCCACATAAAGGTTATTTTTCTTTAGGCTTTCCTGTTTTCCCTCTGTACGTTACCTGGTGATATATACCATACGTTAACTGAGCATTTGTTCAAAAAAGGGAGAGATCCATTTACGTGATATAGTACAAGAGATGTTGTTAGTCGAGTAACATTATTCATGTTTGTTGGTCGTGGAGAATGTGTTTAATGGTTCTTTTGTAGAGATGGAGTAAAGTCTGCGGAAATCTCATTTGCTGGTTATGATTTGCTACATGAACTTCTGTTTACATGATTCTCGCGCTGAGTAATAAAATGCAACCCTTTGCTTTGAGGAAATGTTTTCTCTGTGGTTTCCCCATTCCCAGAAGACAAAATGTTTTCTCAGCAATTGATCCTCGTACATTTAAGACGGGAGTTTCTTTTGGACTCACTGCATTACACTCTGTAGTAGAAATATGAAATTAAATAAGTAGGAGACGTTTATCGGATTCTTCTGTGGGATTCTGCAGTCATCTCCAGTGAATGCTAGAACAGTACTTGAACAGAGGGCCATAGATTCTTTTGTAACACTGAGTGCGTATGCAAGATTTATTATCCTAATTTCATTTGTGAAAATTATTAAATTTTTTCTCCATAATTTAGATGAATAGGAGTAATGTAATGCATCGAAGACGTCGGTAAAATGATATATATTTTACACGAATGGAGGGGGGAAAATTATGAGTAGCATGTGCTATATACCATTTGCCTTTTGACTACGTAGGCATCTCCACCAGCCAAGCACCACCACATCCGGGACAAGTTCTCAGCTCCAGTCTGGTCTCCCATGTAGTGTAGAACTAGAAGTGTAAATGTGTGTGTTTGTTAGGAGATAGGGGGGTAAGGATGAGGAAGGAAAGATCGCACGCTCACCATGGCTCGTTTGTTGAGGCTCTGTTTCAGCACTCGTGTGGTAATGATCAAAACAAATATACGGAAAAGTAACATATTTCTAAAATATAAGCTATGTTTCACGTAGCTACAAGGCTAGCAAAAATCCACCATCGTCGGGATTCTAACCCTAGGACCTCACGGTCACAGACGCTGCAGTAGCAACAGTTGTTGCTGTGAGTTTCCTCAGCCAGTGAAAAATCTTCGCACGTATTGCGAGAATGAAGGTATGAAGCCAAGGCGCAAATTGCGCTGTAGTGCAAGAGTAAGAAAAATATAAAATAACATTTTGTTCTATCACCAACAAGGCAAAAGCTTGAATTGGTCTGGGAGCGCCGTAGGAAAATGAAGACATCTTGTTATTGCCGCACGCGATGTTCCTTTCCGTCGTCCCCGACGAGCCTTTCCTTCGCGTGGCATCTGCGCTGGCTTGGTGCTTGTGCGCGCGACGTGTGGCGCAGTGCGACTGTCGCATGCGACTGTAATTGCGACGAGGAGCGCCTTATGAAGAGCCGGCGCGCCCAGCGAGGGGCCGCATAGAGGCGCCAGCTGCTGGCGCCGCAGTGACCATTGCTCTGCCTTCTCTTGTTTTCCTCCTAAGCAGACGGCCTGCTAGCTTAAGTGCTTTTTCTCGCCGCGTCCATGCTACGCCCCGCCATAGCCGCTTCCCGCCTCAGCTATGCTTCGCCCCCTCCCCCCACCATACCCTCACCCTACCGTACCTCTCTTCCACGCCCACACACCATGATTATCTGTGTTTCTGAGCTCTTCTTCGCTTGCGTTCTGTTGGCTTCACAGCTGGTTTTCGACTAGCTGCCGGCTGCTCTGATCGGAAGCTTCCCGCGGTTTCTCCGATCAACACCAGATGAATGCCAGAGGAAACAGTCCACGGAGCGTGCGCGATCTTTACTTCATCTTACTTTTCCTATCTTTATCCCATACACACACTTACGATTTCATCGTTTCGTCTTAATCATCATTCACGTAATCTCTTCGCTCATATCCGCTCCTCTCCTCTCGTTTCGCATGTTGTGGGTATTGCGTCCACACTTTTCTTCGTAATTATTGCTATTTTGCAAGTGCTCCGCCAACCAAATTTCATTTATAAATTATTCCTCTTTCATGTCTTCCCGAGTAATGATTATTCCTTCATAAACATGCTTCAGTGAAGCCATTATAGTTCGAATCTGATGTCCAAGAAAAATTTATCGAAGTTGGAGTTACTCGTGTATTTGGTAAGGGAATTAATCAAAAACCTAGTTACTTACCTGATGTATTAGGCAGGGGAATTAGTACTAAATATAGATTTGAATGTTCGAATTATCGGTTCATCACAACAAATAGTTCCTCAGTGGAGTGGATGCTCATTCAGCAAATGGGTAATTAGGCCTATGAACAAGATGGGCAATTTATGTTTTCACGATATGCTGTTGTTTGGATAACAAATGCCTCAAAGAAAGACATAAGATGAAAATTGCAAAACCATTATGTGTGTATTACTGTAATTACTGCATTCACAAAATAACGTACTAAATGAAATAGTTTTTTATTTACTGTGAGGTCTTCATATTGATCACAAACCATCGAAAATGTTTCTACAAATAATCCAGGTTCTCAGCATTATGGATTATGCGCGTTCAGACATCAACCATCCATGTCCATTGGCGAGGTCTCTGAGTTGAGCTGTTTTATCCCTGTCTCGTGTTCTTGTGGCTC
>BOPP01000007.1:16804046-16825643 GCA_017312745.1 Gryllus bimaculatus | reverse complement strand
TCTGCGACAATACATGCCTAAGAGACAAGGAACAAACAATCATACTCGGGTGGCGAGACTCGAATCCGCGACGTTCGGACCGAAGCGCTGAGTGGATACACAACGCTTCGCCAACCTATGTCATCTGAAGTCATCATCTAATGCATCCTACCTAGTTACGCTCACAGGGATCTCGTAGTGCTGGAGCGAGGGTAAGCAGACGGAAGACCAGTAGCGGGATCGACTGGCCCGCGTGTGCAGGTGCGCGCCCTCTACCTAAAGATTACATTGATCGATCGCTGAGATCTCGTCAAGACATCGGATGGTTGTTGGCAGCGGTGTGCCACACGGTGTGAGGCGCGCCCACCTCGTCATCCCGGTGGGTGGAGCGCTGTCCGTGATATTAGACGTGTGACCGTTTGAGTATGTGAGAGCGTTACCAACAGAGCCATGGTGTTGGATGTTGTGACATATCGAGTCTGGGAGGCCGGTGACTATTAGTATGCAGGAGGATTGCAGCATCAGATTGGGCAGTGTGACATGGCAGAGTTCGAAGGACTGTAGGGTGGGCGGCTAAAGGGCGTGGCCGTTGCTCGAGGTGTTAGTGGCACGAGGGTGAGGTCGGCCCGACGACGGTTGCCGTGAGGTACGTAAGTCGAGAGTTGTGCGGAGCGGTTAACGGTGATACCGAATCGCGTTCAGCATGAGTCGTGAGGGGTGTAAAGTGTGCGGTCTTTGTGGTGCGGGTGCAGACCCGGGTGACACGAGATACAGGACCGACAGGCCGGGGTTCATGACCTACGGTGGTTGTGAAAACCGGGTATGCGATAGAGAGTACGGTCAGAATGGTTACTTGGCACCGTTGTAGAAGTATTTGCAGCCTATGTTGATAGGATGAGGGGAGGGAGGTGGAGGGCATGATAAGGGTCGTGCGTAGGGCGGAAGGCGCCGCGTCAACTTGGCGGAGCCGAGAACGTATATGAACGCGGAGACAGGCACGGTTGGGCCTCGCGTTCTGCTGACCCGAGGTCAGAGAAGCTCGCAAATGTTTTTGCGTCCAGTGTATGGTCGAATATGTGTCCCATCGGGTCGTTAAGAGTACCCGGCTGTCGCCTGAACCGATGAAAGCCCTATAAAGTAAGAAGATATTAATTATTGAAGACAATTATGTGGATTTTTGCAGGAAAAAAATTCCGGAAATATCTGTTTCTGGGATGCATTTTATGGATACTCATCCTCGTAGTACCCCAGCAAATATGTTGCTGAATGTATGTATTTGGCATGGTCTGACTTTTTGGTGTCCTTCATTTATAGGTTTAGTTTAATTCCTACGCTAGAGCAGTAAGAGAGATCTGTGGCGAACATGACATATTCCCTTCACTGCTACTAGCCAATTCCGCCTGCTTGAGATTTTCTTCGTCGCACAGCTACAGAAACTGAGACGATTTTAAAGGGAAGCCACAACTCAATTTTTTGCCTCGACCGGGAATCGAGCCTGGGATCTCACCACTGAAAGCTAGTAAGGTACCCATGCGCCATCCTAGAGGAATGTTGCTGAATGTAACCAACAAAATGATTTTCCAAAAAGTTACAGAAACACTGCTAACACACATAAAATACTCTCTTGTAACACTGCAACACATTAGTCTATAACGAAAACAGTCTTCACTAATACTGCAACAACATGTTATTACATCTTTACTTACCTCCAATGGAGACAAGTTGTTGTTCCATTACGCAACAGGTGAATATCTAATATACAATGGCGGACTGCCTCTTCGTTGAAGTCTTAGTGTCACATGATATCAGATTACGTACGCAATGACGCACTGGGTGTGAAGTCTGTCGGTACGCGCAATATGAGAAGGGGCGGAATAACACAATTCATTATTTGCATTTCGGACTCGGTCGAAACTGTTTCTCTGTTTTCGTTTTGTTCGCGAGTTCCTGAGCATCTAAGGAAACCATACAAAGTCTCGCTGTCATAAAGACTGCGCGCATTAGAAGTTAGTAATAATTGAAGAAACATTCTTTAATCTGTCACTTGTTTCGCTTGATCATCTGAAAATATAATATTAAACATTTTAATATTTTTCTTGTGTTTTTCTTAAAGAACCTAGTGTTTACTCAATAAACATACTCCATGAGTCGCTTGTCTGCCGTTGTTTATCTTAATTACCATTTCACTCTACGTAAGGTGTTGAATCACCCCTCTACTCTTCAAGGAGTTAGAGCTAGAGAAATATTGTCTTTTTTAAAAAATTTTAGAACAGTTTTCTTCAAAAATATGTACTGAGTATTTTATGCAATATTTTATAAGGAAGAGGATAAAGTTCAACGATTTAAGAGGGCGTTGCCCCCTGTGGCTCCGTCTCCTTGACAACGTCCATGAGGATTTTGTCCGAGAGGTGGTCGGTAAATCAACAAGTAAATCAATTACTCGTGAACATTCAGTTTAACCATAAATACAACATAATACAGACTTAAATCAACCTTGATTTTTTTAAACTATGTAAGCTCGTTCAAAAGTACCAAATTTGGTATGTGTATTAAACCTTACAATACGTCGGAAAAATGGTATATTTTTCAAAATTGCCGAGCAGAAACACACAATTACAAAACATGATCTGTGAAACTAAATGAGGCGTTCAGGATAATAACGGCAGATGCTAACCGACTTCGCAATTTCTGTTAGGAATATGACGGTACACTCCTTCCATGCCTCCCTTCATGTGATGAAATATCAAATGATTTGGAATACGTATAGCAATATTCTCAAATTCCATCTTCAAAAATTTCTTTATAGTGAAAGTGAACGAAAACAGAAAAAGTAATTTTTCTCGAAATGAAAATCGGTTGGGATCTTTTGTTATTATTCTGAGCGTCTCAAATATTGTAATAGAATATTGTGATTTGTTTAGGAGAATGTCGTGGAATTTCAGGTTGAATTTGTGTGTCTCGTTCTGAAGGTGCAGCTTCAGGGAGGCTGCTCGTCGTGAAGGCGAGTCGGAGCCACCCCCGACTAACGAGAAAGAGGTGCGAAATCTCGTCTCGTTGGAAGGCGAGAGGAAGAACGTTCGAGTGACGTGCAAGAAAAGAGGGAAATGAAGCGGCTGGAGCGGAGTTGGGAGAGGAGCTTCGAGATAAGCAGTTTAGTTGAAAGGGTTGACGAACTGTTGATGCGGCGCCGCGTCTTCTTTCTGCCTTCTCTGCTTTCCTGCTGCGCGCAGGAACACGAAAATTAGAGGAGATAGTGAGAAGCAAACAGATAGAGAAGAAATATGTCAGAATGTCTAAATGGGAATAAATAATTGTGCCAACAGGTCAATTAAACATATGTTGAGAAAACGTAGGTGTGACATATGGTGACAATTTAAGAAGAAGAAGATGATGATATGGTGAAAAAGAAGAAAAGAAGGAGTTAAAAGAAAAGATGGTACTTTAGCCGCAATATTTTTACACTCATTTGTTGCGCCAGGAATGAATCAGTAACCATTATATTATTCTCAAACGACGTAAAAGAAATCGAAAAAAATTAACGGATGAAAGAGAGTCATTCATATTGTAATATAATCCTACAAGGAACCTTATAGGTAAACATTCTCTACAACGGGAACATTAGTGGAACTTGGCATGTTTCCCTTAGAACACGCTCCGTTTCAATTTCATTCTTTAAGCAATTACAATAAATAAATCACAGAATTTACCATCGATTTGCTTATAATATTGTTTTTTTTCTAAATACAGATTAGGTCACAAATCAGTACAATTCATTTGTGACAGTTTAACAAATTCCCAGCAATACAGAGATGTATGTGAGGCTATAGATAGAGAAGAAATAACGATTATCCATAGATTGCTTTAATGCTTCGCCATTAAGAAGCTCCCTATTTATTCAATGTTCCAACGATAGCATGTAAATCAGCGAATTATAAATCGCGAACGAATATTAAGTTTTTGTTCCTGTTGTTCAATGCGCCACCACGCGCCTTACCAAACATTGCATTTCATTGTCTTAATCGGCACCAAAAATACTCGTAGTTTGTTACGAAATCATTCCTTAATGAGATCATATCTGGGATTATGTAGGGATGACGCGATAAGGAGACATTAATATAACATATTGTCTGTAGCGCACTTAAGCGGGGGGAGGGGATAATGGTGATTCAGCTACTTCTCCCCAACCAACGACATCCCACCGCTCCCCCAAGAAAAGTTCTGGTGGTGCCACTGTATGTCTGAAAAGTGTGTATTTTCCTATATCAGGGCAGCATAAATCAAGAATTTCGGCGACACTACCCACTCCTGCAGTTATCTAGATGCCACTTGTTCACTATATTAGAGCCGATCGCGTCCGAGCGCCCCCCTCCCACGGGACTGATTCAACAAACAGAATACACCGTTGGCCCGCAGTAAGCGCTAGGCCAGCTCGCCCTCCCCCCAATTGAAAGAGCCCAGCTCTACCAGCGCTGCACCACTCCAAAACCCCCAGTGGTTCCACTGGGCCCCTCCCTCGTTTGAGCCTGCTCCTCGGCCTGCGGTGCGGGCCACCCGCCGCGAGAGGCGCGCTAACAGGCGGCCGCCGCGCCGCCGCCGGCGCGTTTTTCGCGCTGGGGAGGCGACGCGGCGCGGAACAATGTGGTTGCGGCCGCCCGCGCCGCTTCTTGCCGCGCACCGCCGGCCACGCCCCCTTCCGCCGACGCGGCGCGGTTATTTTGGATTCGCTACGCGAGAGAAACGGGCGAATTCAGGAGCTATAGAGCTGGCTGAGAGGGCTCAGTGCTACATAGCGAAGTGCTTTGTAATGTCTCTGACCGGGAGGTCCTACGGTTCAAGTTCCGGCGGGGGCAGATTTTCGTAAGTAGCTACGTAGCTCGGGCCGTTGCATGGAGGAGAATTCTAGCGGCTGACTGTTAGAGCTGTACTCTAAGAAGAGGGACCGATTACTTAGTCCAACGAGTTGCTATGGTATCCCTTTACTCACATACGTTCACGTACTCGCACTGCAGTACCACACATGCCTGGAGTTCAGTCAGAGTTCGAGCATCTTCCGCGTAGAGCAGTGCCTCTACGGCGGTGGTATCTGGAGAGGTACATCGCAAAAGCACGTGAAAATAGTTCGCCGTTTCTCAAATTTCGCCTTCAGAAATAAAAAATGGTACTACACGTACGGGAGTCCATGACCTAAGCTGGAAAGGGAATAATCAATCCTATCCATCACTGCCACCTTGCCTACCGGCAAGAAAGGCCGCCACTGCGGCACAGCCGAGCGAAGGTGAGCGGTGCAGCGGCGAGTTTGGCGCGAGGTGGGCGCGAGATGATGCGACAGAACTATGCGAGCGGCGTGCCGGTGGCGAGGGCCGTGTAGTGGGGAAAGAGGGGAGGCGGGGCCCACAGCGAAGACCGGGCCGCGAAAGGCGAGGATGTTGGCGAGGACGAGAGTTCGGGCAAACAAGGAGAGGCTGGCAATGGCGAAGCGGGGATGCGGGGCGAGGGCGGGAGCGGGGAAGAGGGAGAGGGCGGGACGACAGGGAGAAGGTGGCGAGGGCGGAAGGGCAGGCAGCGACCAGGCGGAGCCGAGGCGGGGGCGGGGCGAGCGGCAGGGCTGGCGAAGGAGGCTGTCGGCGAGACAGCAGCCGCTCGAGAAATTGCGCGACGCCGCCGCCGCAAGCGTCAGCGCGAGGCCTCCGCCGGAAATTTAACGAGCGCCCCGCCGCGCCCCCGCGCCCCCTGTCGGCCGCTCCTAGCTCTGCGCGACGCAGCCCGCCACTCGCCCGCCCGCTAGCCCTCCCACCTCTGCACAGCATGCGCTCAGACTCACTTGTAGAAAAATTCAAACGGGTTCACTGGGTTACGCGAATCTTCCGTCCTCATTTTTTTACCGAATGCAGAAATCGTGGTGCGCATTAGATTCGATAGCACATTAAATTCGAGTTCAAGTCCGTAGAACGGCAATAATAGTGGATTGCTGGAGTTTACAAATTCAACTTCTTTTCATTTATCATTGGCTATTGTTGAGGGTTTTTAGTCACGATATGGAGGGAAAACAGACAAGAACGTCTTATGATTCTTCATTACAGCATAAAGCAGCTAACAGTAAAACAGAATCATTATGACGTATTCGATAATCCATTGTTGTATTACATACATTTAAATAAAATACTGTACCAATTATTCTGTCATTTATGAGCATTACTTTCTATACAAACCTTATTTTAAGTTTCAAATATGAGGTACACATTAGAAGTGATGAATTTCCGTAAATACGGTACTTACCATTTGAACTCGGTGGTTGCAGCAGAAATTTTGTGGAAATTCTTTTGTATACATTTACCTATGGATTTTACCTACCTACACTTATCTTTTATGCCTCGAAAGTTATGAATTCTTCTTTACATAGCTCGGCGTCAACACTGTGACTTCTGCAGTATCACCTTCTGGTATTCCAGTTCCGATGGTGGCGGATAGGTTGGTCCAATTCAGTGGCTGAATGGCTGAATTATGTTTCCGGGCAGACAACTGATGTGATCATTTCTCCCGCAAGAGTAGTGCGTGTTATAATAAGGGAGGAGACGGCGCCGTCCTGCACCTGGCATCGTGGGACTTCCGCCCTGAGATATCGCCCCCAGTGCGCTGCCGCCCTAGCCGGGACAAGCGTATTGGTGAACTGCTTTTCATTGGATGTGCGTGGAGGCGGAGAGGAAGTTATAAGGATGAAGAAGAAAAGATCATACGGTGTGCAATGCCTGTTTTGTGGCATACTGCTCCGGTAAATGCCTGGTATTGATTGGAGAAACCACGGAAAACTACCAATCAGAAAAGCCGCCCTCAGGAATTCTTCATACAGCGACTGAATTTGATCTAGCTATGTAGCAAGAGCATATAACGCTAATGTTTTTAATGAAAAAAAATACTAGGAAGATCATCGCCAATCTAATGATTATATTTTTTTGATTATATATTATTTGATTAAGAGTTGAGGACATTGATATTACATAATTACAAATTTAAATATCCTTTACCACTATAACCCTGTGGTTCCAATGTTCACACACATAAGTATAAACGAAATCATTCAACAAAATTATTACCAATTAAATCAAGAACTTATTGAATAAACAAGAAATGTATATCTCCAATAAAACGATGCACGTATATGAAGCCCTTGTAAAATGAAATCATACTTGAAAGAAACATCGACTTAAACACATACTTATAAAATGATGTATGATTTTATTCGTATAAGAAAGTGGTATTACGAAATGTTTTGGACGACACGATAACACAATTAACAGACACAATTGTTTATAAACTTCGACTGTCACCTCGGTTTACAAACTATCATCGCGTATGTCGTAGTTTATCAAATGTTAATGATTATAAATCAACAATGAGTTATTGTTTAATTTATTTATGGGGTGTTATTGGCAAGGAAATAGTTTAAATATACTGTATTGTCTTTTCACTGACAGTTTTCGTTACCACAGTCTTAATCTTCGGATCTGGCCCAAACGTATTTAAAATAAATTGCTTCGAAATAGATAACAAACACGCTCGGCGATGGTTAGCGAGTCGGACTCTTAAACCCAAGTTTGCGGGTTCAAACCCGATCGAAGCCGTAGGTTTTTAAGGGCGAAAAAATCCATCGTACGCCAGCCTTCGGAGGGAAAGTAAAGCCGGCTGTCCCATGTTAGTAGATTTACTTGCATGTAAAAGATCCTTAAGCCTAAATGACGTCTCTGAGCTAAATTCAAATCGTCGGTTTCTCGCCCGAGAAATACCTCCTTTTTCTGCTATTTGGTGAAAGAAGCCTAGGTTTTGACGAAGAGCAAGTCTTATGGCCTGAGTCTCGCCACATAAAATAAGGCATTAATTCAATTCAATTCAATTTTTAAACATGTTCAAAATACTCGTAATAAATAAAAATATACTTTTATAAAGATACATTAGTGAAATTAGCTACAAATTAAAAAACTATAATTTAAAGAAAAGAATCTAAATAAACATAGTAGAACTAAAAAACAATTGAGGTGAGTATTTGTACAACAAACATATTTTTATGGTACTGAATGCAATATTAAAATGAAAACATGCGACAAATTCTTAGTTTAAGTCTTCCGAAAAATGAAAGCGTTGATTCGAAAATAAAGATTATGTATAGCAACTGAAAATCTAATTTTCCGATTCATGTGAAGTTATTTTATTCGAGTTACAATTATGTTTTTGGGAAATCAACTCTGCTATCATATTTCGCTCACACTCATATATCATTGCACTTTACGTGTATTTTTTAATCGCTTATGTTGCTTATATCATTATTATTCCGTTGCAGTTTCTTTAAAAATGATGGGCATTTCTTGCTCCTCCATTAATCATTGGAAACTTCGCCGTTCCGGAATGCAGGCTGCAGTCCCGTTAGGTATTGCTCAGTGCGGGTTTTACTTTTCCACTGCCATCAAATACCGGTTTAAATCCTCGGCCCCTCCTTCGCAAATACGTTTCTCTTTTGCTCTTTTGCTTGTCTTGCTCCCTCCTTACCCCTCTTGGTCTTTTCTCTTAATAGGGCATTAGGTCGAGATCCGCACGTAGTATCCGCGATGGAGAGACCTTTGTGGCTCAGCGTGAAGACTACGTTTGTGTGTGTGTGTGTGTGTGTGTGTGTGTGTGTGTGTGTGTGTGTGTGTGTGTGTGTGTGTGTGGGCTCATTGCATAATGAGCTTTCCATCGCTGGGGTCGGCGCCAAAAGGCTGGGGTCAATTCAATTCAATGATGCCTCGTTTTGCCTGACGATACTCAGGCCTTCAGGCCTGTTCTTTCGTCTGGCCACGCAAATTTCCCTAAGGTCCTTTTTACCACCTAGAAGAGAAACAACATATTACTCAACTGACGAAACAGGCGATTTTAAATTTAGCTCAGAGGCGTCTTTACGTTTGAGGATCTTTTTTATACAGTAAATCTACAACATGGGGCAGCCGCGTTTAATTCTCTTCCAAAGGAATTTCACCTTTCGTTGAAAGACTACTCAAATTTACACGAAAATTAAGTGTACATTGGAATACAATAGTCGATTGATTATCAACTCTGCACAAACTAAGTTTGATAATTCCCCAAACACTTGTTGTCATCATAAAGTCGCTAATATCATAAATAACTTCTAACGTATTAACTTTTGCAACATTTGTATGACCTTTTGAACTAATCGTGGCTGGTGTATGTAAAATATTCGTATGAACTTTTGAACTATTCGTGGTGCTATTTTCCTCTCTCTGTTATATCTGCTCGTACTCTTTGTGAATTTCGAGAATTATTCCGAGCAAACAGCAGTGGCGCCCAGAAGGGGAAGGGAGGCCGTGGCCCCAAGATCCAACTTAAATGGGACCACACATTTTTTACATGCAAACAACACATTTACTTCTAATTGAAACAAACCCCTATAAGTTATTTCTGTTACGTAAGGGAATGATTTCTGTGTATGTATTCAGAAGGTTTCAGCCTTTTGTTTGAATTGATTGATAAGTGCTTCGGGGCACGGTAACTGCTATGGTAATTAGTCCTATAAGCATAGTGTATGTTTTACCGCAAAAAATGACGGTTATCTTCCCCAGATGGATGTCGAAACCCGGCGACCACCAACACGTCAGCCTTTTTTCTAACGAGATATCTCCCACTAGCGGGGCACCACCACAGCCTGAGCAAGCTCTAAGCTCGCGACCTGTGTGGTAGTGTAATGCGTGTAAGTGTCAGTGTGTGTAAGGGGTGTGGATACAGTAGGAAAGAGGAAGAAAAGATCGCGCATAGTCCGTATTGTGTTTATTTAGGAACTACGCCTGGTGTTGACCGGATAAACCTCTAAAAAGTGGCTAGAGCAGCTAGCCAGTATAATCATTCCCCCAGGGAACGGATGAACTCGACCTATCCAAGAACTAGTGTCAAAACTCCTACTCCCGTTGGACCTTCCGATCAGGAGCACTGCAGTGCCATCACCTGATGCCCTGAGCCACCTCAGCCGGTGTTTCGTTGAAAGCAAGAGGCCCCTGGAGATCTCCTGGTCCAGTTCTCGTGTTTCCTCCGCGCGCCCTTGGGCAGGCGTTGGCCCTAGGAGCGACTCTGCACTGCGTCCCACCCGCGCCAGATGCAGCAGCCGCCGCCGCCTGCTCCGCCGCGTCGCCCTCAGTCGCTAAGTGGCGCCGTCACATCCACAGACGGCGGCGTCGTCCGGAACACGTGCGCCGCGACATCAGCGCCCGACTCTCCCCGCAGCCAGGAGATCCACTTGGGGCGAGTTGGAACCGCCCTCCATTACGTTCAGAATGTCGCAGTAGTAACAATAAAGCTGTTATTAAAATTAACTGGTTTTGCGGTAGTAAAATTTAAGTGCACCTCATTGAAATGAACCAAACTATAATCATCACAATTACGCTAATTCAAGGGGTCGTTTAAATCACGCAAAACGTGCACTTTCAGCAATCGCGGGTGCAGATTAAGACAAACATATTTGTTGAATGGCGAGGACAAGTGTTGAAACATTATAATTTGAATATTCCATGAAATTATCATGTTTATATGCAAAATAATCTGTATATTTAAAACATTGAAGGTGTTTGTTTAGAACGGAATTTGTGGTTTCTTCTCAACTAAATTTCGTGATTTTTTCTTTAATTTAAAGATGGTGGACATAAGATCTGTTATCATTTCTTTATTTACTGGATTTATAGTCAAAAAACTAAATTTGAATAATGTATTAAAATTAATTGAATGAACGCTTATATACAGTCCTTTGTTAATTATATAATTTCAAGCCATGAAGTACAATACAGAAAAAGGATGTATTCGCATCTTGCGATTACAGTTGGCGAAGGGAAGGTAGTGAGTGTTATCAATTCGAAGGCGATCTGTTTTAAAAGGCAAAGGTTAAGTAGAATATATAAATAAATGCAATGTCTACCAATCGTCTGAAACACGTGTCCCTTTGTAAACTCTTTTTCAGTATTAATAATTATGTGTTACGTTTCGTTTTTAAAGTTAAGGTGAATAACAGGATATTCTACCACAGTCCTCTACAATAATCATCTACAAATATAGGTAAAGATACATTTTAACTATATTTTCAGAAACCTGTTGTTTGTGTTCACAAAGAATAGTGATTATATTGTTACAGAATTTGTAACTTCCCTCAGTTCGTCAGTTTTGGAATATAAGAACGACACGAGACATTTTTGAGGTATTCAGGACCGGATTAAGCTATATGTAGCCACAATTTTGTCGTAGGCCTCAGAAAAATTATAAGATCGTATAATTATTAGAATTCTTGAATTAAAAAAAAACTATCCATTCGAAATTTATGTCGTCCTATGTGACCGAAAGATTTCTCCGTTTTTAATGTTTTTCGCTCTCATTTACAAACGTACGTTGAAATTGGAATTTAGAAACATTGTAATTTTTGTCAAACATTATAAATTTTGAATATATGTGACTTCTTTATTTTTAGTACTAAAATAAACTTTCAAAAAAATGTTGTCAGGAGGCCCTATCATAGGCCATACATGTTCTAAAGCCCTAGGGATTGTGCTTATCATTCCCATTGGTTAATTCGGCCCTGGGGGAATTCGATTTCTGTGAATGTGCTTATCGATGGCTTAGTGACCACATGTTGTATTTGCTGGATACTGATGAACTGTAATTGACGTAATTGGTGAACTGAACTCATCTTCGTTAATGTGGTAGATTTATTCAGTGATCTAGTAAGTTGACGAGATGACTTCAGTTATTTCACCACTTGCATGTCAGGAGTTACCGAGAAACTCCTGCTTATAAAGGAGCTGTTACAATATTTGATTTCTGGGGAAAAAGGAAGATCCCAAGTTACTATCGTTTATAATTAATGTGAAGAATATAATAAAAAATTTGCTCTGCATTGGAAACCATTAGTCAATTGCTTCATATATTATTAATTCAATCAATAAATATTAAATTAATGTTGATCAGACAATATACTCCAGAGCTTTCAGCTTTAGAGGTCACAAGCATTTACTGAATTGTTATTTCATTTTCTTAAAACTTAAAACTGATCTAAATTTAAACTCCAAGGAATATATGCAATATTTCCCATTATTTGTGCTAACAAAAGTGTTGTGATTTTTCGATATTTTTTTTTCGATTAATCGATGAAAACGTACATCGATTTTCCGATGATAATTTTTTGATTCAAGATACAAATTTTACTCATGTAATTCCTATTCTTAAAACAATTTTCATCTTTTGAATTCTATTATGACTCCTTTATTGTTCGAACATAGGTAACGGATTATTGATTGTGTACAAGAAAATTGATAAAGAAAAATTTTATGTTCTTAAACATTTTGCCATGTTGCTAGAAACTACTTTGAAAACCGCATAAAATGGGTCACGAAATGTAAATAAATAACTATCCTGTTGAAACCAGAAACTGCCAAGTTTTCTCCCGTTCTTGCGTTAAGTTTTTTTTCTTCTTTGGTCAAATTCCAGCTACCGAATCTCCCACAGGGTCGCGACTTTCCGTGAAAAAGTGTGGATACTAGTGTCTGCATCACCTTATTAGAGGGAGACTTTGTGAAATGACACACCGCAAAAGTACGTTTGACTGCACCTAACGCGCTGCAACGGTCATTTCTGCATCGTTATTAATTTTTTGCCTCGACCGACCAAGCACGTTTAGCACCGGCTGACAGACGCCCAGTGGGCCGCCTGCGGCGAGAACGGGGCAAAAATGCGAAGCAAGTTTGGTAAGTGTTTTCCGTGTTAAAATGTTACAGACCATAATCATATGCAAGGAATCCGTATATGTTGTTTGGAATGATATACCCACATTTAAGCAGAGTGGCTTTTCAAGGTCACGCCGAGGAAGCTGCTGGGTCACTATCGTATAATCTGGAGCTTCGTTGCAACTTAAATTTTCAGTTTTAGTTATCAGCTCCGGATTGTATGACAAAGACCCCTCTCCTCTTGCTTGTGACCTTGAAGTGCCCCTAAAGTTGTCGTGAAGCGGGTAAACATTGGAAAAAAGTAAATATGATGACTACAGAAAAAGAAATCTCACATTACAAAAGTAATATATACTCGTCGCATCGCTCATGACACGTTTGCGTTGCTTACTATACTGCTGCCGATGCTCCGTATATTTTTAGCAGATCTTTTTACTAATGTAAAGATCACAGTATTTAATTGAATAAACAGTTTCACTATAGCAAAAACATTTTTTTGGTTCCTATTAACATAAAATGTGAATTTAATTGAATGTGAATTAAACTAACATACCTGTTGTGGATGAATGGTTGTTAAGAATTATTGAAAAACAATTAGAACATTCAAATAAGAATCATGAAGTTATTCAAAATTATTTTTTATAAATTTGTAAAGCTGAAGATGTAGCCACTTCTGGCCCTGAAACGTCTTTAATTTTGTATTTCGTCAATTGTATATGTATAATTAAAGAAGCTCACATTCATAAGTTTTGTTTACCTTTAAATTATTCTTGGGAACCACCCTTTAACAGCATTCGAATACTGACAATCCGTAGGCTACCTTCAGTCATTAATAATAGTTTTACATTATCATTATTAATCATAAGTAATAATAACCATCAGATAATTATTAGTAATAATAAGAATATACGTTTTATGAAATATAATGATATGTTACACTACCATGAAACGAGCCGTTTTCTACTATTCAGTACCAGAGTTTCATTCCCGTGAACCGAACTTTTCCCAAGAACACACAGTATTGCTCCAGTTCTACTCCTGATAAGACGAGAGGGCTCTTTGAGATAACAGATCGATTTTGCGGAGTCATCTGCATCCAATGATTTGAAAGAAAGATTCACGCATCGCGATAGTCTCTTGTTTGGGAATTGCTTGCGCATCCGTGGTGATATATTGAAAGAAATATTAAAGCAAACAATGCAACAAACGTTAGAAATCCTGTCCTCCATTAACTCACCGAACTTTAAGCACTCGTAGAAAATGTATATTATTTCTTGGATTGACCTGTCGTATAGCTGTTTCAGAGAAGAAATTAAGGAGGGAGGGAGGGAAGGAAGGAAAAATAAGAAGAATACGATTGAAACGCAAATCAGAAATCTTAATGTGCAATTTCCAGCTAGGCAACATTCTCCAGACAGATGTTCGGAATGGCCGTTTCTTCTCGTCAATTTCGTCTCCCCGTCCCACTGTGCACGGGAGTCCAAATGGACCGGCGCCCAAATCCGCCGCCGGGGGCAAATGGAGTCAATGAACGCCGAGCCTCCTTTGCTTGCCTAAAAGAGTCAAAGTGCCCTCGAGATGCGCCGCTGTGTTACACGTCCGAGTTTGCACCTCTTGTGTTTAATCGTACCTTTGATGCCGTCCATAGGCTCATTGCTTTACCATTCCTGGGTTGCGCATATCTCTATTTCCCACAACACACACACATACACACACACGTACGCACACATTGAGTTTGACTCCTCCAGTATTACCTGTCCCCGTGACCTCATCTCAGCGAGTGGGGAAGGGGGGATGAGGGAGAGTTGATTGGCTGATACGCCTTTGTTTTGAGCAAGCCTTCCCTGAGCTCGTGAGGAAAATTATTAGTCACTGAGTTTCGTTCGTGACAACTTTATTCGCAAGGTTGGGTCTGCTGATGCTCATCTTCATCCGGAAATGGTATGGGTCAGGTTATCAGTGGTACAGAAATCATCAGGCAGTTAGAGTCATTGATGAAGACCAGAACTGCTGTTTCATCTGCGTAGATAGCTTTTTCTTTTATTTTCTTTCGTACCACTGAGTTTAGACTAACGTAATTTACGTGTATATCTTCTACCATCGGGAGATCGAGAACAAAATGTGAGGAGAGGTGTTAAGCTACTCTACCCTTGGATTCATATATGCGACATCATCTGTGCGCGCTTCCACTATGAAGGCCAGTGTAGCTCCACATGACGTTTGGAGTTAATTTCACCGTCATGAGGGAGACATCCACATCACTTCTGCCCCCTCTCTCTCCTTTTCCCCCAACCTTCATTCCTCTGCTCCTCTCATTCCCTTCCCCTTCCTACGTCCTCCTTTTGCTTCTCCACTTCCTTCTTTCCCTCCTTCCGCTTCCTTCCTATCGTTGCAACACAACCTTCCTGTCGTTCAACCTGATTTCCTTCCCCCCCAAGCTCATCTTATTCTCCTCTCCCTCTCATTCCCCATGGGCATTCCGTTTTGCCACGCTTTCCTCTTTTCACTCTTTCTATCGGTTGTTTGCCTTCATTCCTGACCCCGTTCACTTCTTTCCGTTAATCACATCCTCTTTCCCACCCCTTTTTCCTATCCTCTCCCACCTGCCCCTGCTCCTCTTCAGGACCCATCTTCTCTTTTTCTTCTCACTCTTTTCTTCATTTTTATTCCCCGCTTCTTTCTCCACTCCCATACTGAAAGAGATGGCTCAGGCAATAACTGATTCACTTGCAGTCCTCTGACCGCGAAGCGTACTAGGTTCCACTCTCGTCGTCGGAAGATTTGTGACAGAACACTACCGTCAGAGTTATCTTCAAATTCAGCCTCTGTCTTGCAAGATCACCACCAACTCCTTAGCTAATAAAATATTGCCTACACTTACGGGACCATTGACCTTAGCCTTGATGCGCCCGAAATACTTACAAATCAATGCAATCCAATTAATCCCCTTCTTCCCCTCCCTACCTCTCCTCGTCACCCCTTCACCCTCATCCCCCCACCACCTTCCCAGAGGCTGGACGACGGTGGCTGAAAAGAGGCCGAGTGAGTGACGAGAGTTTAGGCGGCGGTGGGAGCGGCGGACGCCTGCACCGGCAATCACTTATTACCAAACAAAACGAGCTCCACCACTCCGCACTCCGCTGGCCGCAACCGCAATGGGGCTGCGCGCCCGCGGGCCTTCCGCAACTCCGCACCTGAAGCCTCCTCACGCGGTCGGGGCGAGGGCGCCGGACGAGGACGACGACTGGGCAATTACCGCGATGATACCGGACGTGACGGGGATGCGATGACGATGAAAAATGAAGATGATGCAGGTAATGACAATGGTAAATTGTGACGATGCAAACTAAATCAGAGAAATTGAATAAAAATAATGGCGATTGAATACGTACTTGAAGGGAAAATGGTGACGATGTAAGGGTAAACGACGTTTGTATTTGACGATGAAAGGGGGAACGATTGGTATATTGGATGATTACTTAAACGAAGATTCAGAAAAAAATTGCCAATGAACAGATCGTAAAATTGATGGACGTTGAGGAAGAAAGATCTTAGTAAATTTGGATGAGGACGACGTCAGTGGAAATTATGGTGATGAACGCAACGATGTTGGCTAATTAGGCCGATGAATTGAAGACAATTAGTAAAATTTACGACGTGAAAATGAAGATTCAGAAAAGAGTATGGCTCTGAAAAGAAACACAATCGTAAACTACGGCTGTGTGAACGAAGGTGATGGTAAATTACAATTAGAACTATGTAATGTAATAATTAATGAATAAACGAAGGCAAATGAAAATATATTACTACTTTTAATAAGACTACATTGGAAAACGATGACGATGCAGTGAAGAAATGGTGACAGAAAAGTACTTCTATCGACGACGATAAAGTCTATTGCAAAATAATGGCGATGCAGAGGGCGGCCAAAGTGGTTGGGGCGGTGGGTTGGGCGCGGCGCTGCGTGCATTCGATTCATATTCCTCGCCCCATCCTCGCTATGCGCACCGTCGGGTGACTTCGCAACCCGCCCGCCCCGCCCCCCCCCCTGTCCCCGGGGGCTAACGGTCGAGGAGCGCTCTTCCGCCTACGGCCCGTGGGCGACCGCTCGGACCGGTTGCCGCCCGCCCGCGCCCTCTCCGCCGACACCTTCTTCTTGCCTCCCCCTTGCTCATGTCGTCCCTTCCTCCCTCCCTCTGCCTCTCCTTCCCTCTCGCCCTTTCACTCTCCAACTCATTCCCTCTTATTCCCTCCTCTCCCTCCCACCTTCTCATCTCACGCTCTCCTCCAAAGCCTTGTTCTTCCATCCCCCCTCACTGCTTTCCTTCTTCCTTTCATATCTCACTCCTTCCCTCTCCATCTCATTTCCCATTCCCTCTTCCTCCCTTTTTTCCTCTCATCACTCTAATTTCTTCCCTCTTTCTTCCTTCCTCTAACACTTCGGCCCTCTTTCTCCCTTTCCACATACACATTTTCCCTCCCTTTTATCCTCCTTCCCTTCATCACTCACCCCTTCTCTCCTTTGCTCTGCCCCCTCTCTCTCTCTCTCTCTCTCTCTCTCTCTTACCCTTTTCTCACCATCTCACTCCTCATTCCACACTTCTCCCTCGCTTTTCCTCTTTCCCTCACTCCCCAGTCCTTCCTTCCTATTCTCTTCTCTCCTCTCTTTTCTTCCCCTCTCCTACACTTCTTTTCTCTCTCCCTCTTTTCTCGCTGCTCTCCAAAACAGACTGCTTCCCTCTTTCTCAAAACAACGTGCAAGATGTTTCTTAAAAGTACTCATATGCGAATTTTAAAAAATCGCTGGATCAAAAACGTTCTGGTTTCCATCACAAATAAGTCCGTGTCGTGAAGCACTACTAGTGTTGTGCCATTCAAACCGAACGTGTACAATACCTTTTTGGTATTCCTTTTCCTTAAAAAAAGGAAGATAAATCTATACATAGATCATGTAAAATACATTGGTTAATTTTTAAAAGACAAAAGATTCAACTTATAAGGTTGATTTGTAATGTTCAAACAATATGTCATTAAGAAACGGAACTTCTGTGCAACTTCGTCGTTAATATCGTACTTTTTCATTTCTATACTAGATAATAAGTGTTAAATCTTCCACGAAATGTCTAAATGCTGGTCAAAAACGTGTCTGAAAGATAACTTTTAGAGATATTTGTTGCTGATTTGAAGATGATTCTTTCATTTGTTTACACAGTTTCTGAAGGGCATTTACAATTTACAACTTTTACACATTCCCTTCTTTTCCTTCAATAGAGCTACAAAATAATTTCATATTTGTATACCCCAATAAGGTATTCTTAACACTGAAAACGTAATTAAGCGATCAATTGCAACTCGTTTAGACCGATTCTTTGACTACCTTTCGAATATACCAGAACTTCTGTGTAATGAAAGTTACCTTTACTTTTAGGTTTCTTATAGTTTATTTTATTACCTTTGGATATGTGTTGTCTCAGTCAACATGACTTTGCGTAGGAAAACATTAATCGCTTTTTAAAATACAGTGTTTCATATTTTAGACATTTTGAATCAACGAGTAAGAACGTACAAACGTATGGATATACTTGTGTAATCTACAGTACTAATTACTATTCGTATTTATGGCGTGGCTGTAAGCAAACTGACATCAAAGAACCGCTATCTCAGACTTTCGCTCTCGTAAAATAATAATTGTTTACAAGTCACTGCTGTAAAGCGTTAAGTCTAAATAGATATCATGTTTTACAGCATGTCGGCTCTTGAAGTTTTCTTACAGTTAAATGTTCGCTAACATTTCTTTCGCTTTCGTTTTTCGGCTTCACAGCTTGAACTTGTTACACTATTAAAGCGTGGGAATAAAGCCCATCCAAAGTTAATTAAAAAGTAGTTCGCGGCATTTACAATAAATTGTTATTCTGGAAGTTTTTTTTCTCGAAAGAAATTGCGCTAAAATAATCATGAAACCAATTTGAATGACATCACTCTTTTCTACATGATAATTTTGTTGGATTGCACCATATCAATACGTTGTTCGAAAATGCAATATCAGTTTGAAAATTTCTGACTTTGGAAGATTATTAAACTGTATTCACTTATTTTATGCTTAATGTGTCTGACTCAGTAAAATTCCTTTGGCACTCCCTTTACTATTCACCTATATATTATATATAATACGACATTCGTTGGAAAATTATTACAAGCTTATAACGAAAAATCTTTATCGACTAAATTACTGTTTGTGGTAATACTTTTAGTAGACTGGCTAAAGAATTTGGTAACTCATTATTTGTGTTGTCTTTACTGAATCGTTTACAATTTGCTTAAAAAGACACTGAATTTTCATACGATCTTATTTGAACAATATGTTGAATGACGCTTCGGTGGAAATCACATTTTCCCTCTCTGATTTCTAGTTATTGATATTCTGATGTGTAGTAATTTTAAGGTAACGTAGGAAATCTAAACGTAAAACATGCGTGGAGCAACAGTGCATGTTTACAACGGTATTTACACTTAATTGCATTATTATATTTAACGCGGACACCACCTGCAAAGGAATCTCTCTCGCACCCGTGCTCGTACCTTGCACGATCACTCTTATTGCAAAGTAGAACTACCATTTCTCTAGCTGCAATTACAAGAATATTGCGATTTTTTAATTTTTTCTCGTTCATTTTTATACCGTTCTTTACTGTATATATGTCCTGTGTGCATCTGGAAATCACCAACCTGGAAACCTCATTTACTTGAATAATGCCACTAGAAATTTTTGTTCGTTTTCTGTCCAGATTCAAGTTATTACGACTGTACAGTGCCAGTGATGTTGAGAGGATATACGTCCACGCGAGTATCTTCTCGTATATTCTGTTGCGTAATTTTATTAACGCGCGAGCGGCGACTCAAAGGCGTCCCTTTTGCAGCCACGGGTGTGTGTGTGTGTGTGTGTATGTGTCTTATGAAACGACTGCGGCCATAATACTTTAATTCGAAACGACTTTCTCCGTGCGTGCCTATCCACCGTGCGGTATGAGTTACTGGGGACCGGCTGGTTGAAAAGATCTGCTGCGAACAATGCGGGAGGTGAGGGGGGGCTTACAACAGGCAGACGGGCGGGCGAGAGGGGCGGGGCGGGGCGAACGAGTGGGAGGTAGATGTGCGGGTGGGCGAGAGAGTCATAGGACGGTGACCGGGTGGGTTGATTGATTGATTGTTAGTGATTCCTGGCGCGGCAACTACCAAGGCCATTCGTCCTGTAAGTGTAGTGCATGCTTTTCTCGAGAGGTGGTGGTGATATTCCCTCCGCTGTAAGGCGAGATCCGGCGCCGACCTACGGTCGTGGGATAGCGGGGTTTCCTCTATCCAGGTATCTCCCACCAACGGGTACCGCCCCAGCCGGGATAAGCTCCAAGTTCCCGACTATTATCCCGACTTGTGTGGTAGTGAATTGTATGTTAGTGTGTGTGTGTGTAAGGGATGTGAGGGTAGACGAAGGAAGGGGAAGGAAAGATTGCGCACGGTCCGTGACCCGTGTGTTAGGATACTGCTTCGGCATTCGCCTGATATTGATCAGAGAAACCACGCAAAATTGCAGTCTAGAGCAGCTGTCCCCTAGAATTATCCTCCAGGTAGCGACTGAATTCGACCTAGCTGACAAGCTAGTGTCGAATATTCTGCCACCATCGGGGCCTGAACCTAGGGCCTTCCGATCAGAGGGACTGCAGTGCCATCAGTCGCTGCCCTGAGCCACCTCTCCCGGCGTGTGCGGGTGGGAGTGCGAATGAGAGGCTGGGCGAGCGGGTGAGAGAGCGGCGAGCAGGCGGGTGAGCTGATGAACGAGTCAGGGAGTGAGAAGGCGAGTGGGAGGGGTGCAGTGACTGAACGGGCGGGTGAACGAGCAGAACAGTGCAGGGTGAGTGGGAGAGTGAATGCGCGGATGGCATGTTAGAGGTCTGGTGACGTGGTGCGGATAGAGGAACTGGGGGGTTAAGAGTTAGGAATGTACCTATTAACTCTACGCTAGGGCTCGAAGGGGTGGCGGATGGGCGGAAAGGGCGGCAAGGGCGGCCCGAAACTCAGTGAAAGGAAGGGCGCCCGAGTGAGTGCGAGGGCGGGCAGCGGTAGACGGACGGTCCCTTTGAGAAAGTAGGTGAAAGAGCGCAGGAAGACGAGAGGTAGGACTGCGGGCGAGCGACGGGGAGGGCGCGGGAATGGGCGAGGGAGTAAGCAGGCGAGTGGGCGGGCGGGCGCGGCTAAGGGACGGGGGGGGGGCGAAGGACGGGGGGCGGGGGGGGGGGGGGCGGGCGCTTTTTGCCAAAACCGGTTCTTCAGTCGGTCAAAGCGGTTCGGCGCCGCCGTCTCCCGGCCAGGGGGTTCAGGGGCAGGGACCGCGACCTTGGGGAACGCCCCGCGCCTTCCGCCTCGGCCGCGGCTTCCCGCGTCTCGCGGGGGCCCGTTCGCCTTCTAGGCACGGAGGAACTAAGCGGGCGGGAACTCTTTTCGACCACGGCGGCGGCTGCGGGACACATCTCCGGTAACCAAACAATGGTTAAGTTTTTTTGCCTTTTCCAATACGTTGTTCCAATAAATAATTTGTTAAAGAAACCAAAAAAAAATGGGAAAAAAAAAAAAGGTTGGGGGAACTTTTGTTCACTGTGCCATATATATATATTAATCTTTTTTCCGGGAAAAACCCCCCCCCCCCCCATGCGCCCCCCCCCCCAAAAAAAAAAAACCTATTTTTTTGGTTTTTTCTGGGAAGGGGGGGAAAAGTTTATTTGGGGGGACCCAAAATTTTCTATTGCTGTTTACTTTGCAAATTATATTAATAAATTTCCAGTTTTAACAATTTGTATTAATAGGTATTCTATTTTTACGTAATCGT
>BOPP01000007.1:16790872-16803607 GCA_017312745.1 Gryllus bimaculatus | reverse complement strand
CCCCTCCCCTTCCCCTCCCACACACGCGCGGCGCTTGCACTTCTTGCGCCCACCAGCGCCCTCTCGCGGGCGCCTCGCGCAGCGGACACGGCTCTTTTGGGGGAAGGGACGTGTTGCGATCGCTAGCTATGTCACGGTCTCACGGCGTTAATTGAGGTGACTGCAGCGCCTATCATAGGAAGGTACTAGGGATCGAGTCCAAACGTTGGCGGATTTTTGACACAAACAACAGAGTTGGTGCGAGTTCTGTCGCCTGGAGGAGAATTCTAGCGGGCGGCTGATATGATGGGTTGTTTCCCGTAGTTTTTCTTATGGAAAGCACCCAGAGAGGTGGCTCAGGCATCAATTGATGTCACTGCAATGCCTCTGACCGCGAGGTCCTAGGTCCAAGTTCAGATGGTGATGGGATATTTGACACTTTCTACATAGGTAGGTCGACTTCCTTCGCTGTCTGGAGGAGAATTCTAGCGGCCGGCTGCTCTGATCGGTAGTTTTTCGAGGTTTCTCCGATCAACAACAGGCGAATTCCAGAGCAACAAACGGAACAGGGTCCGCGCGCGATCTTTCCTGCCTCATACTTGTCGTATCCTCTTCCCTTACTTACACACACTTATACTTATAATTACAATTACTGCTCTACCACACGTTCCGGGAAAACGGTCGGGAACTTAGAGCTTGTCGCCCCTGGAGCCGTAGCTCACTGAGGGGAGGCACCTGAAGCTGGAAACTGTTGGAAAACATCGTTCTGGTCGGTGCCAGGAACACCACCACCTCTTGGAATATAACATGCTCAATTCTTACGGGACGCATGACCTCGGTATTTAACGCGTCCGAAATGAATACTCATTCGCTGATGATGCTTCATTTCTTTAAAAAAGAAAATTAAATACATTACTTTAACATGGAGACTTCATAACGTATTATATATTACTTTAACATTCATATTTATATATTACATAAAAAAATATTATTTTTTCATTTCAAAACCATTAAATATCTTAGAAGTCACAATGCTCACACATAGTTACTATCAGAAAAATGAGATGAGTGTGATATATTAATAATGTGCGATGATTTCAATTCAATTCAAATAAAAAATGATTCAAATAATTGAAATTCAAAGAGCTCAAATTCCAATAATTCAGTTAATTTTTAAATTGGAGTTAATAAATTGTATACCTGCATTATTCATTACTACTGTCAGAGGACATTACTACTGTCAGAGGACAAAATAATGATAAAACAAATTATCTGTCATAAATTACGTTTTTTTAAGTGATTGTTTATAATAGCATTGTCTACGAAATGCAAATATCACAGAAATAAGAAAGTTATTGTATTCTCTCCTCCTTCATGAGATAACATGAAATAATGTTTTCCCTCTAAAATGTTTATAAAAACTTCTTTAAGAGGAGACCATCACTCTAAAATAACAGAAATTTGTATTGCGGTCAGTACTCCGCCGTTCTCATTACTGCCTTGCTCAGGCGAAAACTAAGCTTTCCGAACGCAAAGTTCGTTCTGTGCATGGCCAGCCTCCCACAGAGTCAGTCCCCGACCAAGATTGATGACCCACTCTGCGCCTGAACGCAAACTTTCAACTTTAAATGATCTCCTGCTCCTGGCTCGAACTCCGGGCCACCGACGACTCGCTCCTTCGCCTGGAACCTTTTACACGTCACTGCACTCCATAAGAATATCTTCAAAGGAGCGTTTGTGTCCATTGCTTCTTGTTATAAATTTACCAGCACTTGTGGCTGCCAATCCTTAATCAAGCTTGCGTGCCGTTTATACCCGAACGTCATGCGTTGCAGTGGCATATTCAGGAGAGTCAGAGTGAATAAGAGCCTGCCAAAAATAACTATTCTTTTTCGGCCTAGGTTGGGACGTGTGTACCTAAAACCTAAGTTGTACCCAACTTTGCATGTTCAAACCCAATCAAAGCATTTGATTTTGAAGTGAAAAATCTTCGTACAACTTCCTTCAAGGGGGAAAGTAAAGACGGCGGTCTCATGTTGTAGATTTACTGCAAATATAAGATCCAGCCTGAAAGAAGTCTCTGAGCAAAATTTAAACCCCCCCATTTCGTCACCTTCTTTGATACCTTCTTTCTCCGCTAGATGAAAGAATCGTATCGAAATTTGCGTGGTCACTGGGAAAGCAGGCCTCATGGCCTGAGTCTCCCATGTAAAATAAGACATCATTGAATTGAATTAAAACACTTTCGTTCAAAATGTTAACTCTAAAACGGCTATGTTCGGTTTAAAAACGTGAGGTACCGGGATAGCGTCATTGGATTGTAAACACCGGAAATAAACAGTGTGCATATTTGAAGGGCGTGTGAACGCACGCGACGGCGCAAAAACGCGTGGTGCACGGCGTGACAATCCATTAATTCCGGGCCGCGGGCGGAGAGGGGAGTGGGGGAGGGGCGGGCGCGGTGTGCACCCGGAAGTTCCGTCGGACGCTTCCCCTAAATGGCACGGCCGACCGCAGCCGACGTGCATGTTGCGCGATTCCGCGCTCCCCATCCCCCACCCTCCACCCCACTCACCACTCACCCACTCCCGTCGCGCACCGGCCTGCTTGGGAAACCATAAGCACCCGCTACCAGCTTGTCGCGCTTTTGAACCGAAGTGGTAAAGGGTGGCGTATTTAGTCGCCAAACTATTTCGATGCACATGAAATCAGAATTTTCAATTTTTAGACCAACTTACCTTTTTTCCCTTGCATTGTAATAGCTTTTTTCTTCAGGCATGCACTAAAAACAACGAAAGTGACGCTAAAAAATTGATCCAAAATCCACTTCAGATGAACAAACTCAAGCCTTGTAGATAATGTTTTCTGATGTAATCGAGACTTCTGCCTTTCATTTCAAGTGAGCTTGCCAAACTTTGGGTTTTAGGGACTGTTCGTTGAAATAAAATCTCTACCTTTATTTATTCGTCAAATCGGGCCGAAACTGGCAATGGCGCCGATAAACGTCACAGGAACGCTAGATTTACATGAGTACTCACAAACGCGCCATTACAATATACGAAACGAAGAAAAATGGAAAAGGACTATTCAGGGAATTTCTGTGAGTGAACATTTCGTTGCCACCTCGTATATTTTCGTTTGAAAACAAGTAGTTACCATTTAAATGATATATAAAAATTCGATGAAATAAGCGAAAAAACGCCGTAAAAATGGCCGCTAAAAATTTTTAAAAAAAGACTTTCTAATCGAATTTCGACGAAAAATTGAAAAAAAACGACCCTATAAAAAAAATTTTTCAATTCCTTTCCCATAACATTTCAATGAATTTCTTTTACTAAACGGCATTGTTGTTAAAGTGAAAAAAAAAGAAAGAAAAAAAAGAAAAGGTTTTCCATTAAATCCGGGCCCTGGTCATAAGCGAATCCCGGGCGTCGTGGTTCCCGCGCGCCCGAGAGGGCGGCGTGTGCCGGCGGCGCACGCCTCCGCGAGGAGCGGTCGCGCTGCGTGGGCGTGGGCGGCCGGCAGATTACGCCTCGCACACGTGGCGGCCCACGTGGGACGCCGGCGCCCGCCTGCCCGCCCGCGTGCGAGCGACGTTCCCACGCGGAGGACGCCTGCGCCCCGAGGGGACGGAGATTGTGGTTTCCGTAAGAGGGGGATCACGAAATACGTCAAGGGTGGGTGGGGGTGGGTTCAAAAAATTAAAGAACAGTTTAAAAATATAATAATTAATAATAAGAATATAATAATAAATAATAATTAATAAATTTATAAATGTTGTTATAAATTTGTGGAAATTATTGTGTGCTATGTACTTGTTGTGTAAGTGCCGTGTGTGTGAAAAACTGTAAGCCGCTATTTATAACTTGTAAGTAATAAGTGATCCATGCTTTGATATGTATCTGTGTGATTACTGTAAATTTCCAGAAAACTGAATAAAATAATAATAATAATAATAATAATATAATAATAATAAGATAATAATAATAAGTAATAATATAATAAATAATAAAGCCAGTCAGAGGCGATATGCTAACGCAAGGAGTTGCCGTACGGTCTCGGACTGGCGAAAAATCGTCGGGCTTTCGAGTCCCCGCCTCGGTCATTATGTTATTTGTGCTATGCCTTGTATATGTGTGCACCTTGTTTCACCCCTCACTGATCATCATCATTTCATTTCCATACCCCAGGACTAAACAACCCTGGGGATAAAAATCGATCCAGCTAAATGTTTGAAATCTCCCCCCCGCCGCATGAAAGTTACATGCACCTGCCACCGAACAATAATGCCGTTACTACCAATTCTTTGAACAAATGGAATTAAAAAAATATTAGTTACTCAGTAACAACTTTACGGCTTGGATTCATTTACTGCTCAGGAACATATTGCTGGCAATTTGCGTATCCAATAAGGGTGGTTGCAATTGTAAATAATTATATTTATAACTAGTATGTAACAGCACAGTATACTAACGATTATCCATGCCAATAAAGGCTGAAATTTCCTCAGAGAGGAAAAGTTCTGATAATTTGGAATTAATTTCGGAAAGAATAGTACATTTCTTTTTCATTCGGTTCCAACGTCTCTCCGCAAATAAAATGATGATTTTCGGTTTAACGTGAAATTGATTTTTCTACGTAAACAACCGTAGACATCAATTTTTACAAACCCAATAAAATGCTTAGACAAAAATAAATATTTTTTACTTGATAACCATAAAATTATAAAGCGACGGGTCGAAGAGAGCGATTACTAGAGCTTTTGGAAACACAAGACGCGATGAAACACAAGACGCGTATTTATGGATGGGTGAAAATTAAGAATCCAGAATGTATTTGAGAAATTTAACGGAGCATTGCGTTCTAATTACATAGAAACTGGAGTTTACTATTGTACGCCATGATACCCTGTTTCGTCGAGACGTTCAAGTTATTGCACCGTGCAAGATCGGGTTACCAACCAGTTTTATCCGCACGGATTTGTGTGTGGCGTGTTTAACCGTGCCTCGACCGGTTTTACCCGTTCTGGTCTCTCGCGCTTGTTTAACGCAACAGCTTTCATTTTTAAACAGAAAACAGAAGTATTGGGAAAAATGTTCAGGGTGAGTTCAAAAACGAATCCAAATCACGAACGCAATTAGTGGAAAAACAATTTTACCGACTGCGTATGTTACATGACTTCATATGCATGCCTGTTGATATTATGAGTATACAATATCTGATAGAAATGAAAGGTATCTTGGGTACATTGATGTTACATAGATTTACAGCAATCTAATCTGTTGTTTTTCATTGTTGCAGGTAATACAAGAAACATTCACTTTGGAAACTATTTCGTAATTTCGGTGAGTCGTTTTATTTCATGTTTCAGTTGTAATCTTTGTTGCAAAAGAGAATGTATTTGTCAATGTACATTGCATCTAATTATTAACACCTCGAACGCACTCATTAAAACAATTCATGTTATTTTATATATGTTATGTTTTTGCCTTTACTTACTACATGCTATTTATTGGTAAGAGTCTTCATGAAAAAGACAACTTTGCTTTTTTTGCGCGTAAGAAAGTGAGAACAGAATACGTTCAAATCTTCGCGGCCTAGGAAGGAAAGGATGTTATTAAGACATGAAATACCAATTAGCGTTATCTTGCCGCATTACACGAGCGTTGTGTTTTTTATAACCTCCTGCATGAAACCAAGGTGCTTAATTTAACGCGCTGTGTTTCGTCGCGTGAGGTGGCCGCGGCGTGTGACAGTCGCATGTTGTCACTTTATTTTCATTTAACTCGCCACCTGTTGCAAGCGCCCTCTCTGCCTTCGAGCAGCAATCAGCCGCGATAACATCTCCGCGGTCGTTTGAGCCTCGCTATACTCAGTTTCCCCTACCTTCCCCTCTCTCCCCCTCCCCCGCTGCTTCACGCCTACCCCCTCCATTCTCCGCAGGCAATTTAGCACTTCGGACTGTGACTCCCACCGAGGTAAGTGGCTCAGGGCGTAGCGCGCTGACTTCGCTGTCAGCAGGCCCGTGTTCAACCCCAGTGCCGAACGTTCTGATCGAAGTTTTAGTGGTTTCCCTCGGTCATCCAGGCGAATGCTGGGATAGTTCTACTGAAAGGCCACGACCGCGAAACCGGCATATGAAGGGGCATGAAGGGGAAAATGAGGGGCATTATTTTCTCACCGACCCTTGTATTTAGGTCTGTTTTTTCATTTCTTGTGTCATTTCATCATCTACCTAACTTTTCGTTTGACAATGATCCAGAGGTTACCGAGTGCGTTTAGAGTCTAAAATTTAGAGAGAATTCTCTGCTCCTCCCGAAGTAACTGAACTGTGAATGCATTTCCATGAAGTGTTATCCGATCTTCATATTTGGTGGATTTTTGTCCTCTCTCCCTTTTGTCTTTTCGCCTTTTCGCCTTGCGCGCCTCTTTTTCTGCAGCGAGGCGCATTTCCTCAGACGCAGTGGCTGGGGTGGGTGGGGGAGGGGTGCAGCGGAGTAGAAGAAGAAAGGGGGGGTGGAGGCGCGAGCGGGTGGGGAGGGGCGGGATGGGCAGGGCCGTGCAGCGGCAGTGGAAAGGCGAGCGGGTGGAACAAGTGTAGAGAAGGATCGTTCTGAAGCACGACGTCCGAATCACACTACGTTAGAGTGGTTCACCGTAATACGTTTCAGCGGCTCCTTGGTGTAGCTCGCACAACTACGGAGCACCATGTGTTTGCTGTCAAAACATGAGTCGTGGTCTGCCAGGTGCGTAAAGAACTGTTGTGATATCTGAAACGACGTGTTTTATGTATCAGATCTTATTCTTAGCGGTATATTTTCGTTTAACCATAATTTGAACTATAATTGTGGTTAGAATAATAATATTCAAAATGCATTCAGTGCGTTTCGGCAATAATGTAAAAATAGAAATCATTAAACGCAGAAGTATATCATTTTCCACAGTAAGTGTTTTCGAAAATAAGTAAAAGTAAGTGAAGTTCAAATAGCCTCAAGTTTGTTATTTTTTAATAATGGTCCAAAAAGCGATGATTGACTGAAAAAAGGATTCCATTTGTGACCGGACGAGGGTTGGGATGCCTGCGAGGGAAGACGGCGGAGTGAGGTGTGTGCAATGGTGTACGGCTGGTTGGGGGTTTTTCCACATTTGGCTACCGAAAGTATTTGTACGCTATTAGTTAAGATACTTATTATCTTAAGAATCATTAAAATACTAACAAGCTATTTAACATAAGCGTAATAAGTCAATATAGAGGCGTTGAATTTGTCACGCTTGCAATGAACCTGAAACCTATCGAATTGGTCAGGGCGCTTCGAGAACGCGCGCTTAACAAAACAGTGTTTAGTTGTGGGCGACAACATGAAACGTAGATCTTACGATGATTTTATCCTCGATAACTAGTTACAGTATTCTCTTTGTTCATCCTTTACTTGCATACAATACAATTTCGATTTTCTGATTAATTAAACGAAACTAAAACATGTTTAAGTGAGTCTTACGTACAGGGATCGCTACTAAACATGTTGTTCTAATTTTAATCAACATTTCACTCCAAGTGTGCGAAAATTGGTGACGCTTCAGCCACTCGATGTTAGTCAAACGCGACCCGTTGGCTGGAGGCAGTGACTGAACAGGGGAACGCTGAGCAGGGGAAGGCAGCGGAGTGCAGCGGTTCGATGTGCGATTTGGTTTGGGTAGGCGTTGACGCGGGTGCGGGATGGTGGCGGGATGGGCGGGAGTGAGTGGAGTATGAAGTACGATGGCTGCCGGCCGAGGTGGAGGTGAGGCCGTGTTTGGAACGTGGTGTCTTAGAAGAGGGGTGCATGTGGTTTGGAATCCAGGATGAAGCACGATGAATACGTTCCAAAAATATAAACTTTCTTTGAAACACCTTATGAACCAAACGGGAAGGTGTCGGGCTACCTTCTGGTAACAAAAAGTGAAAGGGGATTAGCTGGGAGCGAATGTGAGGGGAAACTGAGTGCGGGATGCAGACGGGCTGTGCCCTCGCAGGTAACAATGCAAAGTGTGATTTACTGGAAACGGAGGTCAGGGAAAACTGACCTTGGGATGCATTGGGGCGATTTCAGAGAGAAATTGGCGAGGTGAGGGGAAACTGGCCGTTGATGCCAATCTGTCGACTCCGAGTGGATGTTGCGTTGGGGTTATTGTGGATAATTCTATGTCCGCTTGGAGTATGCAGTTGGGTGACTCTCGAGAGAGGAAAGCGGGGGAAATGGGATTGTGAGGTCGTGTTTCTGAGAGGACGTAGTAGTGAGAAAAAATGACAGCGATGGAGTGCAACGGGATTTTCGAGAGAAGTGCGGTGACGAGGAAAACCGAGCGCGGGATGCGGTCGGGCGATTCCCGGAGCGAGTACTGGGCGAGGCCCTGCGGAGGGCAGGAGGCGCCGAGGGTGTGGGGCGCGGGAGGTGGGGGTGGAGGTGGAGGCGGGAGGAGCGGAGCGGAGGGGACGGGGGAGGGGGGAGGCGGCGACGGGGGCGGAAGCATTTTGGATGCGGCCCAGCGCCAGTCATTTGTTTGGCCGGCCCCCGCCACGTGACTTCGCTCGCGGCGTGCGGCCGGGGCGGGCAGAGGGAGAGGGCGGAGGGGCGGGGCGCGTTCAATTATTTTACGTGCGTCGCCCCACCGCGTCGCGTCGCGCCGGGACACTAGCGCTGAAAATGCACGCGTACACGCGATCCTCCGCCCCCCCCTCCTCTCTTTCGCCTCCCTGCACACATCTGCTCCCGTTGCACTTTCCCTCCCGTCTTTCTCCCCACTTTTCCTTCCATCCCCTTCCCGCCATCTCCCTCCCATCTCTATCTCCACTCCCTTCCTCTAACCCCTCACCCTCCCCCACCTTCCACACTCTTTCTGCCTCTATCTTCATTTTTATTGATCGCTATCTCTCTCGTTCTATTGTCCAACTCAAGTCTCCTCCCACTCTCTTCCCATTCCTTCTACCTACCCTCCCTCTTCCTCCTTCTTCCCGTTATCCCGCCCCACTCCCACGCGCCGTCAATCCTCTTCTCCTTTCCTCGGTCTCCTCCGATCTCTAACTTCGAGACCTGTCGCCATCGCCTCCCACCGACAGGAGGCGGATGCCCTGTCGCGACGCCAGTGCTCAGCGCAAGGGCTTCCCTTCGCCACTTGTCCAGTCAGATGGTCTTTTGGAGAGAAACGTGCATAAGAATTTTTCTCTAACGTTCTTAGTATTTCTCGCAGTGCTGAATTTCAATTTCGAGTTTGCCACCTCGTAAATGTGGACCGTTCGACAACTGTAAAAATAAAACATGTAAACGGTTTTTTAAGTTTTTCGCTTATAAATTTTGAACTGCGCACTTTCAGAGAATGTTGTTTCAACATTTAAAAATAAATTATATGCCATATTTTACAAATTATCTCTTACATAATTTGTTCGCCGAACGATCGCCGTCGAGACAGTGATTTGGCACAACTAGCCCTCGCGATTTCTTCGAATCACTGTGTTCCAACCTCTGAATACTCGTACCTATCTCCCCTCCTTCAGTCTTTTCGTCAATGATCGCCTACGTTTGAGCAAGCGCTCGTCATTATATGACTTATAGAGGGCTGAACCCTGAACAGGGGTAAGCACAGAGACGTTCATGATATTCCCAATCCCGAATTTTGTCCCCTAAAAAATAGTGTCTGGTCCCCTGTCTGATATTGATGGGAGAAACCAGGGAAAACTACTGATTATATCTGCCGGCCACTAGAATTCTTCACCAGAAAGCGGCTGAACTCGACGTAGCCAGTGTCCAAAATCGGAAGTGTAACCCCAGGACCTCCCGGCCAGTGACATGAACAGACGCCCTGAACCACCTTGTGCGGTTGACGCCTTTGGAGGGCCGCGAGGCGGCCAGTGGCCGGGGAGGCGCGATGGGCCGTCGCCCGCGGGGGAGGGGGGCGGAAGGCGCGGGGGCGTGGCGGGCGCTCCGAAGGCCCCGCTCACCGCGAGGCGTCGTGGGGAGCGAGTGGTTGACGACGCCCCGGGTGGCCGCGGTCCGTATGCTGGTGCGATGCCGGTACGATGCATTGGGCATTCGCCGGCGGGCGGCGCGGCGGGCGTGAGCGCCCTGGCGATGGGCTCCGCTCGAAAGTTAGTCCCGGCGCGGTGCTGAGGTGCATGTCGGACTTGTGTTACTCCGAACTGAGTTGATTGGCTGCTCGGAATACAGAGTGCTCGACCACGAAATGGAGTCGATTCTCAATCGAAAGTCACAAAGTAGTGGATCAATCGAGAACTCGTTCATTTAATGGCTATGAGCAAGAGCTACTATATTGGGAGGATTAGAAATGCACCTTATAGAACATTATGAATTAACTGAAAGGGGATAGTGGAATAAGATATATAAAACTGACCCCCGGTGAAATTTTTTTTCATGTTGAAAATTGTAATTGAAGTATATAAGAAACTTTTTCGTCGGATTTAAATCAATGTACTCGTGTTTTTTTACTTGGTATATAAGTTTACTTTTTAACCACATTACGCCTATGAATTTTTTAAAGCTATCCTAGCAATTTTTTATAGGTGGTAAAGATGTTTAGAGAATTTTTTGAGCCGTGTAGGTTCAATTTTGACCCTTACTATCAAAAAAAGTAAAAAGGATAAATTACTTTTTCCCATCATCCCCCCCCCCACCTCCCAGAATATATCATGTTTTCACAAAGATCACAAAAAAGTCTAAAAACAAATTTTAACTCTGTAAATTCTCTACAGTTTCGCTCAATTTCAACCTTTTATCTAATAATTTGCACCCTACAGCTCAAAATAATACATTAATATAATAGTTTATTTTTTCTTAAAACTAAGTTTTGTTTTAATTTCCGTAGTTTTATGTCTATTAGAAGAGAAGTAATTAAAAATAAAAATGTAAGAATAATAATATCTTTATCAATTTTATCCCCTTCTATCTTAATCCACTACTCCTTCGTTTATGAATTTGATTTTTACGAAACTTATTAAGTCATTTTTATCATTATTTAAAACCCTAACTATTTTTTATTTCATCTTCTTATAAGAACTATTTTTTTGTAGTTGTAACACTCTTCCCTCTAACTTCCCTTTAACTTTTAACTACTATCTTCTGATTCCTTTTTACTGTCCCTAATTATTTTTTATGTTTAATTCACCTTCCATCACTTCTTTTCATTCTCCTTTTTCTCCTTCGTATCTTATTACTGTGCTGTATTCTACCTCCTCGTGTGTGTCTGGTGAAGGGGTTGTGTGTCGCGTGTTGGCGCGCACGAAACGTGCTGCGAGCGGAGCATCGTCTGCGAAGCGTGACAATCACCTGCGGTTAATTACGAGCAGAGGGACACGCCCACCCCTCCCCCGCCCCGACCCGCCCCCACCCCACCCGCTCCCGCCCCGCCTCCGCGCTCAGCTGTTCAGCTCCCACGCCGACAATACACACCCGCACCCCAAACCCCACCCCGGACCACGCGCGCCGCGTCTGCCCCAAATCCCCGCTTCTTGCGCAGCCGCTTCCTCGAGCAACCGATAACAGCCAATTCCACGTTCTCGCTCCCACGCCATAGCCATCGCGGGGGCGTTGCCAATCCCGGCTGTTCACGTTTTAACATCGTCTCGCCATCCCCAGCGGTTCGCCGTCGCCCACATTCCCCCCACCATAGCGTCTTATGTTCCGCCTCACCACCCCAATATCTCTCCCCCGCCCCTTATTCCAACACAACAGTGCTCGCCCCTCTCCCCGCCGCCATGCAGGGCCCTTTGCCGACTCCCGCTGTCGCTTTTAGCATCCTCGCCTCTGCCATTCTCGTATCGCCGTCGACGACCGTCGCCTGTGCCGCCGCCACCCCCTTCGCCCTGTCATCTCCCACTACGCTGTCCATGCACCCGCTTCATTCCTATCACTTCCCCCCCCCGCCCCAATTCTCTGTTGCCTTCGTGCACAGGTCCTCGCTTTCGCCATCCGTACCCTCTTATTTGCTTCCGTCATCGAACCGACCCGACATTTGTCTCACACCTCGACTTTCAGGAATGAAGTTCCCCACACCGCCGTCGTCTTCCAGCGCCTACCCGTTTGATAGGGTACTGATCCGGCATTTGCCTGGGTGTTCATTGGAGAAAACACGCAAAAATAATCATGAAAGCAGCCGCGCTAGAATCCTCGTACAGATAACAAGTGGAATTTGATCTAGCTGACAAGCCAATGTCGAAAATCCTACCAACTCCAGGATCTTCCGGTCAGAAACACTGCAGTGATCAGTTGATACCCTGAGACCCGCTCTTGTCGCAAATGTCCCCGCACCTTCTCCGCGTCACTCCTTCTCTCCCCCGATTTTACTCTTCCTCCCAGTTCAGTCCCCCCCCCCGCTCCCACCTTCCGCCCCCTCTCGCGTCCGCCGACCGCCAGCGGAAATGATCGTTAGGCGACACCTGTCGAGCGCACAAGGACACGCGCGCACCGCGGCTCATTGCGGTGGGCGGCGAGGTGGGGGACGACGCCACCCAAGCACCCACCCGCCCGCCCCGCCTCGTCGCCCGTCCCTCCCCGCCCTCCGCCGCCCCCTCTCACTCCGCCCCTGCTGCACTTCGTCCCGCCTCATTTCGCTCCGCCCCACCCAACCACCGCCTAACCCACCGCTTACCCACCTACACTTACTAAGATTGAATTAGATGATATTACTAGGAGTTGTGTTATCATCGAAAGTTAAAGCACTATCGACTTCTGCCATGCGCAGTTTTAGAGTTCGCCATCGCTTTAG
>BOPP01000007.1:16774665-16790847 GCA_017312745.1 Gryllus bimaculatus | reverse complement strand
AAAGAATAAAGAAAATAAAAAAATAGAAGACAAAAAAAAAGAAATAAAAAGAAGCAATAAGAAATATAAAAAAAAAAAAAAAAAGATAACGAAAGTAAAAGAAATACGAAAAAAGAAACAAAAAAAGAAGAAGAAAGCTCAAAGAACAGAGAGCATGAAAATAAATAAAAAAAAGAGAAAAAAAGATATAAAGAAAGCAACGAGGAAAAAAAAAAGAGAAGAATAATAAAGAAATAAAGGACAGAAGAGAAAAAAAAAAAAAAAGAAGAAAAATACAGAGAAAGAAAAAGAAAACAGAAAGAGACAAGAGAATAAAAAGAGCAAAACATAAAGAAACAACTATTAGATCAAGGAAAAACAAAAAGAATAAAAGAAAAGTAAGCAAAAGAATCAAAATAAAAGAAGAAGCAAAAAAGCAAAGAAAAAAAAAAAAAAAAACAAGAAAGGATAAAAACGAAGATAATGAATAGGTCACAAGTAATAAAACTAACGATATAAAAAAAAAAATAAGAAGAAAATAGAAAATAACGCAAAATAAGAAATAAAAAAAGCAATAAAAAAAAGAAAAAAAAGAGAATAGAATAAAAGTATACAAAAGAAAGAAAGATGAAAAGAAACAGAAATAGAGAAGAGAAAATAAGCAGTAAAAAGAAAAGAAAAAAACAAAAAAATAGAAGAAGAAGAAAAATATAAAAAAAAGAAAAAAAAGTATCAATAAGACAAGAAGAAAGTAAAACTACACTAGTAAAAAAAAAGAAAAGAAAAACACAAAAAAAAAGAACACGAAAGAAAGAAAGAAAAAGAAAGAAACAAAAAAAGACAAAACAAAGATAGCAGAAGAAGAAGAAAGTTAGAAAAAGCAGAAGAGAAGAAAAAAGAGGAAGAGAGAAATAAAAGAAAAATAAAAAAAAAGAAGAAAGCAAAACCACAAAGCACAAAAAAAAAAAGAAGAGAAAAAAAAAAGAAAAAGCAAAAAAAATGGAAAAAAGACCAAAGAAGAAGAAAGAAGAAGAAAACACAGAAATAAACAATGAAGACAGAAAGAGAAAGGAGACAAAAAAAAATAAAGAAAACAGAAGAAACAAAAGAGAAGAGAGAAGAGACAAGAAAAAGAGAAGAAGAAAAAAAAAAATAGCAGAAAAAAAAAAAAAAAAAAAAGAAAAAAAAAGAGAAATCTAAAAAAAAAAACAAGAAAAAAAAAAAAAGAAAAAAAAGAAAAAAAAGAAAAACTAAAGAGAAGGCAAAAATAAAAAAACTAATAAATAGAGAAAAACAAAACAGAGAAAGAGCGCGACGGGGGCGGAGCATTTGGATTGCGAGCCCAGCGCCAGCCATTTGTTTGGCCGGCCCCCGGCCACGTGACTTCGCTCGCGGCGTGCGGCCGGGGCGGCAGAGGAGAGGGCGGAGGGCGGGGTCGCGTTTCAATTATTTTACGTTGCGTGCCCCCACCGCGTCGCGTTCCCGCGCCTGGAACCACTAAGCGCTGAAATGCACGCGTACACGGATGCCTCCGCCCCCCCCTCCTCTTTTCGCTCCCTGCACACATCTGTCCGTTGCACGTTTCCATCCCGTCTTTCCCCCACTTTCTCCTTCCATCCCCTTCCCGCCATCTCCCTCCAGTCTCTATCCCACTCCTTATCCTCTAACCCCTCACCCTCCCCCACCTTCCACACCTTCTTTTTTTTTATGCCTCTATCTTCATTTTTATTTGATCGCTATCTTCTTCGTTCTATTGTCCAACTCAAGTCTCCTCCCACTCTCTTCCCATTCCTTCTACTAACCCTCCCTGCTCCTCCTTCTTCCCGTTATCCCGCCCCACTCCCACGCGCCGTCCAATCCTCTTCTCCTTTCCTCGGTCTCCTCGATCTCTAACTTCGAGACCTGTCGCCATCGCCTCCACCGACAGGAGGCGGATGCCCTGTCGCGACGCCAGTGCTCAGCGCAAGGGCTTCCTTCGCACTTGTCCAGTCAGATGGTCTTTTGAGGAAACGTGCATAAGAATTTTTCTCTAACTTTCTTAGTATTCTCGCAGTGCTGAATTTCAATTCGAGTTTGCCACCTCGTAATGTGGACCGTTCGACAACTGTAAAAATAAACATGTAAACGGTTTTTAAGTTTTTCGCTTATAAATTTTGAACTGCGCACTTTCAGAGAATGTTGGTTTCAACATTTAAAAATTAAATTATATGCCATATTTTACAAATTATCTCTTACATAATTTGTTCGCCGAACGATCGCCGTCGAGACAGTGGATTGCACAACTAGCCCTCGCGATTTCTTCGAATCACTGTGTTCCAACCTCTGAATACTCGTACCTATCTCCCCTCCTTCAGTCTTTTCGTCAATGATCGCCTACGTTTGAGCAAGCGCTCGCCATTATATGACTTATAGAGGCTGAACCCTGAACCAGGGGTAAGCACAGAGACGTTCATGATATTCCCAAATCCGAATTTTGTCCCTAAAAAATAGTGTCTGGTCCCCTGTCTGATATTGATGGAGAAACCAGGAAAAACTACTGATTATATCTGCCGGCCACTAGAAATTCTTCACCAGAAAGCGGCTGAACTCACGAGCCAGTTCCCAAAAATCGAAAAGTGTAACCCAGACCGCTCCCGCCGTTGACATGAACAGACCCCTGAACCACCTTGTTGCGGTTGACGCCTGGAGGGCGCAGGGCCGTGGCCGGAGGCGCGATGGGCCTCGCCGCCGGGGGAGGGCGGGGCGGAAGGCGCGTGGGCGTGGCGCGGCCTCCGAAGGCCCCGCTCACCGCGAGGCGTCGTGGGGCAGTGACGACGCGGGTGCGCGCCCGTAATCTGTTGCGTCGTACGATCTGGCATTCCTCGGGCGGAGCCGCGTGAAGCGCGTGCGAGGGTCGCCGATTCAGTACCGCCGATGTACCTGAGGTGGTCCACCTCCATCACTTGTTCGCGATCTGTACCCGTGGACGAGTTGCATTGCGCGTGCCGGAAACGGGCGCCTCCCGACCACAATGATCCGCTGAAATACCAGTCCTATGACGAAGTGCCACCGTACAATGACGATTCGTGATACTTGCCGTGTCATTTATCCATGGCTATGAAGTCGCAATACTATATGGAATTAGAATGCTCACCTATCGAACATTTAAAAACGAGAGGAGTGTAAGTGATATAAGTAAACATTAAAAACTGATCAACCCCCTGAAAGATTTTTTCAGTTCGAAATTGTAATGAAGTAAGTAAAGACTAACTTTATGGATCGGATTTAAAAAATGCTACCCGTGTATTTTTAGCATTGTATAAAGTTAATCCTGTAAACCAAGTACTGACCTATCAAGGAATTTATTTAAACTATCCTACATTGTAAGCAGGTACGGATTGGATTGACCGTGTAATTCCTTACTATCAAACAAAGTCAAAAAGGATAAACTTCGCCTTCCCCCAGAAATCAGCTTTAAAGATCTCAAGGATAAATTGTAAGCTTCTGAATTTATGACGCGAATCGAAACTTTTTCTAATAATTGCATACGATCTCATAAAAATATAACAGTAATACTCTAATAGTTTTTTGTTTAGTATGATAAACTTAATTTGTATTTAATCTTATCCGTCACCGCAAGTTTTAAACAATAGAAATCATAGAAGAGAACTACCATTCGGCAGTATGTTAAACAATCAAAACTGTAAGTAAGATAATGGGGAGTTGATCGTGGAAACGACATTCTAGAGTGAATGTTATAAAGCGTAGTCATAAGAGGAGTGGTATATGAGATTATTTGTAGCCGTCATTGACCTCTTATTATCACAAGTATATAAACCGACTAATACCCTAACTTAAGGTCAAACTTAATCATTGCAGTCAATATTCTTATCCCAGATTCTAAATCAAGACTAAAAAATTTATACTTAGAATCTTATTTAAGCCTGATCCCTTTTATTTTTCCTACTCAAAATTATAATTATATTCATACAAACTATTGACTTAATAGTGCATGAAAAAAATGTAGAATAGATATCTTATCATTATCCCTTCATTACTCTCCTCTTATTATTTAACTTTTAAGCAATATTAAAACCAATTTATACCTATACTATTTTGTAGTTGTAACACTCTTCCCCTAACTCCCTTTAAACTTTAACTACTAGTCTTCTTGATTCTTTTTACGTCCCTATATTATTTTTTATGTTTTAATTTCACCTTCCAATCACTTCTTTTCATTCTCCTTTTTCTCCTTGTAATCTCTTTTACTCGTGCTGTATTCTACCTCCTCGTGTGTGTCTGGTGAAGGGTTGTGTTGCGCGGTTGGCGCGCCGACGAACGTGCTGCGAGCGGAGCATGTCTGCGAAGCGTGACAATCACCTGCGGTTAATTACCGAGCAGAGGGGACAACCCCACCCCTCCCCCGCCCCGCACCCGCCCCCCACCCCACCGCTCCCCGCCCCGCCTCCGCGCTCAGCTGTTCACTTCCACGGCCGACAATACACACCCCACCCCAACCCCACCCCGGACCCGCGCGCCGCGTCTGCCCCAAATCCCCGCTTCTTGCCGCACCGCTTCCTCGCACACCATAACAGCCCAATTCCACGGTTCTCGCTCCCACGGCCATACCATCGCGGGGGCGTTTGCCAATTCCCGGCTGTTCACGTTTTAACATCGTCTCGCCATCCGCCAGCGGTTCGCCGTCTGCCACATTCCCCCCACCATAGCTCTATGTTCCGCCTCACCACCCCAATATCTCTCCCCGCCTTATTCAACACAACAGTGCTCGCCCCTCTCCCCGCCGCATGCAGGGCCCCTTGCCGACTCCCGCTGTCGCTTTTAGCAATCCTCGCCTCTGCCATTCTCGTATCGCCGTCGACGACCGTCGCTGTGCCGCCGCCACCCCTTCGCCCTGTTCATTCCCACTACGCTGTCCATGCACCCGCTTCATTCCTATCACTTCCCCCCCCCGCCCCAATTCTCTGTTGCCTTCGTGCACAGGTCCTCGCTTTCGCCATCCGTACCCTCTTATTTCGCTTCCGTCATCGAACCGACCCGACATTGTCTCAACACTCGACCTTTCAGGAATGAAGTTCCCCACACCGCCGTCGTCTTCCAGCGCCTACCCGTTTGATAGGGTACTGATCCGGCATTTGCCTGGTGTTCATTGGAGAAAACACGCAAAAATAATCATGAAAGCAGCCGGGCCGCTAGAATCCTCGTACAGATAACAAGTGGAATTTGATCTAGCTGACAAGCCAATTCGAAAATCCTCCAAACTCCAGGATCTTCCGGTCAGAAACACTGCAGTGATCAGTTGATACCCTGAGACCCGCTCTTGTCGCAAATGTCCCCGCACCTTCTCCGCGTCACTCCTTCTCTCCTCCCCGATTTTACTCTTCCCTCCCCAGTCCCCCCCCCCGCTCCCACCTTCCGCCCCCTCTCCGTCCCGCCGACCGCCAGCGGAAATGATCGTTAGGCGACACCTGTCGAGCCACAAGGACACGCGCGCACGCGCGCTCATTGCGGTGGGACGGCGAGGTGGGGCGACGACCCACCAAGCACCCACCCCGCCCGCCCCGCCTCGTCCGCCCGTCCCTCCCCGCCCGTCCGCCGCCCCTCCTCACCCCCTGCTCACTTCGTCCCGCCTCATTTCGCTCCGCCCCACCCAACACCCGCCTAACCCACCGCCTACCCACCTACTACTATCTAGATGAATTAGATGAATTACTAGGAGTTTGTGATCATCGAAAGTTTAAAAGTCACTATCGATCTTCTGCCACATGCTGCAGCTTTGAGTTCGCATCGCTTTAGACGCCTGCCATGCGCAGAAGCGGTAGTCTGTTCGCTGTGGTCTGTCACATTCGTGCCAACATTTAACTATTGCAGCCTCCATCGAGCAGTGGCGGGTTCACGGACGGCGTCGTCCCCTACCCCGATGCAAACATTGTACGTTTACGTACAAAAGGGAAAGTACGGATGGTAATGCTGTGGCGGAAATCTGCGATGTTTGAAGAGAAAACCTGGCATTTTTGGTCCCTGGTAACGAAAAAGTGAATAAATCTTATTCCTGTAAATGGTAAATTACTTCCTCTAACACTCGGTGAAATTATAATCCCTGATACAAAAAAACAACAACAAACGATTGACTGTAAAACGCCAGTCTGTCCCTGTCTGAGCTTCTAACTGAAAAATGGGTTTCGCCAGTGTATTCGTCGTGAAATTTCGTGTTAGGACCTTGGTTTTCAGAAAAATCCGTGTCATGTCAACTTCGGATGAGAAATGTGCCCTGAATGTGCATTTAATTGAGAGCATTGTTTTTTCGAGTGCATACTACGTTCGTTCGTCTCTGAACAACGCTCGTGTTTAAACCGTTCACACTATTTTCTTCAAAGTTGATGTGTTCTAATCGATTTAAACGGCTCTGCGAGTTTGAAAATAATATTTTCAGTACTTTTCCTTGCCACATTTTCAAAATTTTTATCAAAAATGACTATTTTTATTTAACTTCGTCCGTTAATACAGTAAAAAAGTATAAAAATGGCAGATGTTATATTTTTGTTGAACTCTCTAAATTATCCATAATTCCATAATTTAGAAGCAATATGAGATACCACTAGACTTTTAAGCGTCGGGAAAGATGAGTGAAGCCTTGCGACTGGTGGTGAAGCCATAACGTGGTAACTTGGTAAGATCTTCTTTGCTACTTAGCACCCTACCGTTGGTTTTTTTTGTTGACTTCGGAATTATGTGCTTTTCTTAATTCTTTGTTTTCCCATTAAGGTGTGAATACAGAGGCAGACTTCAACACAAGTTTATTTGGAGTTTACCCCATATACATACGAGCTTTAAGCGCATTGTGGTTGCCAAATAACCTGTTCTCTCGTCTCCATTGTATTTGGCAAGATCATTAATGGGGATCTACAGGATCGTCGTATCCGATGATTCCTCAACCTTCCCTTTGTCTATTGTGTCTTCTCGGGATAATGCACCAAACGGATAATGATGGGGTTCTAACGTAATTCTCACTCTTGATGTACCTCAGCAACTAAATTTTGTAAAGAACACGATTAAAAGTTGATGATTTCAATAATATTTAACACATGACTCCAACTCAAATAATATTTAAAAGATAATTTTAAAAATAATTTTAGTACTTAAAACAGATTGTTGCTCAAATTTTCAATTTTATAACTAAATCTAGTGTCAGCTAAGGAGTGAATCCTACGATTCTTAGTAGTAGGAAAGAGAGGAAATTATATTTTTCTCTTATAGTATCTAGATATTTTACAAGTTACATCAAACTTTCAGAAATTTAAAATTGATTAATGTGATCCGTTGCGCCAGGAGTTTAAGACCGTGAATATGAAAATTATGTAAATAGAACATTTTAATCTGTGTTAGAAAAATATGTCATGATAAAAAGAAACTGTTTCTAAAAGATTGTGACTCACCACTCAGAATTTTGACTTTAGACACTAGCTCTGTTAATTTCGCAGCTTTGGGTTATTATTTAGCTCATGGTTCTTGTGTATTTCCCAAATAGTTGTTTTCTAACAGATCTGCACGTTCAGGGTGTAAAGTCCATAAATTTGTGAACCCCTTAGTAGTTTTTACAAAATAAATTAATATATCAGCAACTGAAGATTTTGAACTGCGAAGAAAGAGGACAACAGACACGTTCATGAGTGTTTTTATATTTAAAAAAATGAGCTGAGAAATAAAAAAAATTGGTGTACCCAAAACATTCTCTCCCAAAACACAATTTTTTGCGAGAAAAGCATTGCAGATTTTCACGCGTACGTTGCTTATTCTGAAAGCTTTCAAAACGTTTTCTCCACGTGAGCTGAATAAAACACACACTCGGCAAGCACACCATTACGCGTACTTCTTTATAAAATTGCGTTTCCGTTTTTCCAGCGGAAGCGTCGACGTGTAAACCATGTAGGAACGTGATCATATTATAAGAGGGGGAAGAGAAAAGGAAGCGAATTTCTACGAGAGAGGGGGCGTTTTCCCTGCTGCGCCCCTGGAGATCTCCAGTCTTGCATGCGCGAACGCAGGGGCGCCGCTCGGGCGAACTGGCGGCACCTGAGAATCGGGGAGGCCTACGTACGCTCTGGTTTGGTTACGCTGGGGGCCGAGGAAGCAAATAAAAACGCGAGCCGTAATCTCACTGAGGCGCATGTTTGTGCGCGTGCTTCACAAAAACGTTTAAACAATAGAATGCGCGCAATAGTGTCCTAACCCTCTAAAAACAAAATGAAATGAATTATTGACACCATTTGTTATCTAAGAAGATTAACTAATATTGTACATTGATTGTTTGACCAGTTTTCCTCTATCAAGTTAAAAATTAAGTCACTAATTTTTAGCTTTACAATTCTTTCTAAGCTCAAGTATGTAACTTAAGCGTTATTTTAGTTTATTTAGAACGTTAAAGATGCTTCTTAATTGTTACTTACATGCTCTTACAATACAAGTTACGTCTTTATCACCTACGTGTGTTAAAACGTGTTTTTATCTTCCTTCTTATGCGCATGCGCGCCCTTGCAGCCATTAGGAATCTACTACCAGTTGAAGTAGTTTACAATACGTCTCAAATCTAAATGCGCTATTGTTTGCGTGCTGCGTGCCATTTTGCACATACTTCGATTCGTTTATGCAAGCAACATCAATTCGTGTATGTTTCGTGCATATTGGATCCCGAAAATGACTGTGATCTCCATCGGAATGTGAGATCCGACGCGACTCGTCGCCTTGCTTTGGTCCCTCTCCAGGTATCTCCCTCTACCAGATCACTGCCCCACCCGGGCCAAGCTCTAAACCACCGTTCAGCCAGACGATCCGTATAATTGTCCTCTTGACATTGGCTGGACGCCTTCGTAGCCAGTGTCAAAGATCTGCCACTATATCCTAGGACCTTTCGGTCAACGCTGCTGCAGCGACATCTACGTTGCCAGTGGGCCATCACAGCTGGTCGGAACTGGATTGATTGATGTCTAAATTTTACAAAACCTATTGAGAAAACGAGAAAAATTGCAGGTTGTGAGTTCGCAATGTTGTTTTTTTCAGGGTCTCTAAGCGACATTATTACCGATGGGGACGGGCCGGGACTGACAGTGCAAAAAGGGATGGCCGAGAAAGCTAGGCCGTCCGTTGTATCTTGAATCAATCGAGGAATATCCATTATACTGGCTAATCCTGTGTAGAGTTCTAGCATTCACGTTAACGGCTGAACAGGCACAAGAATGAACTTAAGTTTTGAAAAAAAAACATTCTTTCAGATTCCCAAAACATATATGATATTTACATCACATCACATCAATTTTTTTGTAGCACGGCAAAACTTTCTTTAAATCATGTAAGACGAGAAAGTAAAAACTGGTACCGTGGATGAAGTCCCCATCCAGAGGGAATGGGAAGGCGAGTGTACCCAAAGGGCGAGTGGGCGGGGGAGTGGGTGGGTCTACGTGCGAGGGGAGCGAAAGAAACCCGCCCCCAAGAAAGCATTTGTCTTCCGGGAGCGGCGGGTTATTCTGGCGCGAAACGGTCGGGGACTTCCTCGCCTTGTGTACCTCTCCCGGAAGGCGCACGTAGTCCTGTGCTGGAGCGAGCTTTGCGCATGAACTGACAGTTTTTGCAGTACAGCGGTGTTTGAAAGCTCTAATCCCTGATTGGAGCATCTTCGTTCTTATTTGGATAACTGAAAAGTTCATTCCCACTATTTTGTTCCCCATTAATATTTTCAATCGATTTAAAAATAATTATTAGAAAAAAGTAAAAAATCTTACCGAAAAAAATTCACGGCAATTCGGATCTTACAATACAGGCAGACGATTAATTTACACATTTCCTATAACAAAGATTTACATCATGTTGGGTATAAAATAAAGTAAGAAATAAATCGTTCGTTTCGGACTTTGAAATGTTGTTTACGTTAAGTTTGTTTCCAAATGGAGAAAGTTCTGAAGGAAATACCTGACATTTGTCCTGTCGATCTGACAAACAAATATACCTACTGCAATTATGTAAATTATCATTAATTGATTTTTCCTGTTCGTAAAAAAAAGGCTTAATTCACTGCTGTGAATTTTATTTCACTAAGGTTGTTATGAAAGTCATCGGTCGATTTAGGGCGAGTAGCGAGAGCAGTTGAAATCTGTAAACCTAAGTGTCCGTTATTTGTGATTTTCAGCTATGTGTCGTTCAATATTTTCGTTAATAATAACATATGAAAAATAGGTAATTAAGAAACACATTTGCTTTGAATAAAAGTAATCATATTCCTTTTTGATTCTTCAATTTATTTGTTTGCACTGTTCTTAACGATATTGTTCTTAAATTGACCTTTAGCTTAACTGTTATTTATTTAGGTACATCGTTAAACCTCAATTTGCTTAACGTTTCCTGGCAACAATCTCATTATAACATTCCAATGCTGGTTCTGTACAAACAATACGTGAATATTTTATCTAAACGTTTCTCGCTTTCATTTGCATTGAGGTAAATAATACAATAATGTACGGTTCTCAAGGAGAAACATATTTCATTTACTGGTGAGACGTGGCCCGCTCGGTTCTTTTTGTCGCCTCAAGCTCTAATGTTTCTCACTGATAATCACTTTTCAATTTGTAGAAAAACTGATAGATACTTTTAATCGCAAACTTCTTTTACACTGGTTCGTAGTAATTACAATCTTTTTTTTCAATTTTCGTACACCATAAATCACCCATTAATAAGGCAAGTCAACGCCAATCTTCGTTGAAACCCATCACCCATTTTGCAAAATCCTATTCAACCTCCATCGAGTGCCCTGACACATAACCGATAGTCCGTGGATCGATGCTGACCTAACCTCAGGCGTCCATTACGTGGCCACGTGCATCCTCCTCTGATCAATGGCGTGCCTCGCCATTATGCGCAGCTCGCAGGACCCGGCGCGCACAATGGGGCGACCAGCTGCCAGGGAGAGGTGCGGCGGACGAGTGGCCGAACGGCCCTGCGATGATGCGTTGTGGAATCCCAGGCGCGCGTGGAATGTGCACGGATATCGTCGCGTGGGTGAGGTACGGGTACGGAATCAAAACGTCCTTCGAATGTGGCCGAGAGCGTGGTAATGCAATAATGCACCTGTTTATGCCGATGGAGGGTTTTAGAAATGACTGGGCGATTTGTGATAGGGCGATAAACAATGTATGAATATACCGCGGTTTTAGAAAAAAATGATTAGTTGATTTGATGAAATAAGATATTTTTCTGCGGATATTTATATTGTAGATGCAGTTTATTTGCTTGTCAACGTCATATGTGACATTATGCCAACATTTCTCCCAGTATCTGTCATACTTTTCAATTAAGAATTTTCAATTCTTCAGAGAAGGTAATACAAGGTTTCAAAATGAAGACAGTGTGTTTCTTTCTTTATGATTTACTCTTTAAAATATTCACAAATTAGTGTAAACATTTGAATTTTACTTTACAATTTATGTTAAATGTAATAAGTACTACAAAATCTGCTTACACTCACTTAAAACATTGTAACCAAGGTAAAATATCACTGCACGAGGTTAAATAGCTTCTGAGTTAATGTGTTAAATGTACTGCAAAATTAACGTAAGAAGTTATGGATTAATGCCTCTCCTAAATCACGGTATTAGTCCTCCGACAATACTTTAGCTCATGGAAATTTAAGTATCCGCTGCCTGATTTAATAGATATTTGATTTTCAGGGAGGCGCCGCGTCCTATGTGCATATGCCAACCTTTCTGCTTTCACACTGCCGTCCTCAGCACATTCTTGCCATTTCGCCTGAGGAACTCCACTATATGAAGGCCGACACGATGGCAACTGTAACTAGGTCGCTGCGTCTCCCGAACAGCAAAGACGAAACACTTTAGCTCAGGGCGCGAAAGCGCTCAGGACATTCAAAACTGTAAAAGGGGACGAAGAGGACAATTCATGAGTTTAGTCGTGGGAGGTGCCAGTGATCTTTCTTCGTTGGATGGCGAGATCCGGCGCCGACCTACACGTCTGCCACTTCTAGCCTAGAAGTAATGGACTCGAGCCGCGGAAGCCTACGTGTACATCTACACGTCTGCTAGCGGGTATACCCAAAACCATATAACTCGCAGCAACAGGGAACCGCCCTGACTGCCGAGACGAGCTCGAAGCTCCCGACTGTTTTCCCGTCATGTGTGGTAGCGTAGTGCATGTAAGTGTGTGTGTGTATAAGGAGTGAGGACAGGACAAAGAAGATGAAGAAAAGATCGTGCGCTGATGATGAGAAAGGTCGTGATCGTGATCTGAAAACTACCGATCAGAGCAGCCGGCCGCGATCATTCTCCTCGACAGCACAGAAGCTAGTGTCGAAAATCCTGCCATCGTCGGGAATCGAACCTAGGGTCTTTCGATCAGAGGCACTGCAATGGAATCATGAACGAGGTACATATTATGGATTGTGTCCCTGGCATGAAGAAATTAATACTTTTTAGCCTCAAACTATCTGGGACGATCCCTGCACCCCCTGCGTCAATTCGCTCAATGCGTTAGCTCGTCGTGTGCGGGCGTGACCCGGCCAGCCAATAGCGTCGCGAGCCGCCGTTAAGCTAGTTGGCGCGAACGAGCCGCGCGCTGCTGATGAATTGATGTGATGGCTGACGCGATGTCACCACTTCTGCTTCATCAGGGCGCCGTGCGGCCGAAGCCGGCGCGTGGACAGACATTAACTGCCCACCTGTTCGCGCTCCATGCATATACTTGACCGCGGACAAGTGGCTTTAACTCATCTCCAGTCGCGTGAATGCGTTTTCCTTTAATAGTCTCCTCACGAAGGAAACCGTCCGGGGTGTGGAAAATACACGCGAACAGAGTATTTAGACACCAAAAACTTTTAATTTTTGATAGTTTGTTTAATAAACGCAGTATTTTTCTGTTTCACATTAAATTGAATTACAAATGAGGGATTCCTTACAAGAATCAAAAAGTCAAAAATTCCATATTTTGAGTTATTTCGCCAAGTCATTCCCTATAATTGACCTTATCTGCTGGGACATTTCATTTCGGCAAGTGCCGAACACATTGAAAGCCGTATTGTGAGGAAAATGATGAACTCATTTCTATGCACATATACTCGTCTAACGTTTTAGTGCCTCCTGCAAGATGAAGAATTTGGAGTTTTGTTCTTGTAATAAACACTTAAAATGTAACGGCATTCTTAATAAATGAAGAAGGAAAATAGTAATGGATTATTTTACGCAACTGAAATACACTTACAATGAACCCTTTCTCCTGTGAATTCTCATCTGAAATGCATTGTGTCGAGGAATTAATTGTATGTTCTCATTTACTGATGAAGTGACTACCCGTGTAAAATATTATTGATTTTGTTGATAAATAGTGTCGAATTTTTTCCAGTTACAAAAAAAAACATTTCTTTCAAACTTTGACTTCTTTACGGGACCTTATGTACGTTCTTACAGATAGAGGTTTCCACTCGCACACTTGCCCCTTGCAGCACCCAACCACTTGCAAAGTTATTTACACGGGAGGTATTGAGAGCAGAAAACCCATTTTTACTTAAGAAACAAAATGGCAGTGAAACGAAAGAAGACTCAGAGAAAACCTTCGTGACACGACTCAAAAAGGAGGAGATGAAAGGTGTATGATTTGTGTATGGATGTGTGAATATGAGCGCGCCAGTTGTCAGATAAATTGTTTTATTGGCAATGTGGGGTATAAACTTTTATTTTGATATGTCGGTGACTTTTATGAATTGTGCACAGCGGCCTTTGATTGGTAGTTGTACGTTTGTTATTCTTCTGTGGAAAGCGAACAAAAGTTGGAGCGCCGTAAAACTCTATATTTTTAAAGTCTTAGCGCGGAACACTTGCACAATATTCTTCTAGAAAATTAAAACAATCTGATTATTATAATAAAAATTACTACTCTTTTTTTATTATTTCGAACTGTAATTGTGTCTTAGTAACAGTAAATTATTTCTTATGGATATGGGTATGGTTAAAATGCTACTACAGTATGTGCGTTAAAAACGCTTTTCCACTTGTTAACGTTATTAAACAGCATAAGGCACTAGAATTTACATGTAAGATAGTTTAAGATACAGTCGTATTTATGTATTAAAATATATTTTGCATTTGCATTTTAACATCGCTAAACTTTTTTATTTCGTGAAAAAAGAACGAAAAGTTACAAAAAACTGTCCTTTATAAAAAGTAAGATACTGTTTTTCTTTGACCATTGTACTATTTTCTGTCTCAGAGGGATTCCTTGAAGGGATCTTGATTTTAGAGACCTTTTGCTTGTAATCCGGAGGAAACGGGTAAAACTTTAAAGAACAGCGCTCCGGTTGTAAAAGCAAATCAGGACCTCTACACAATTATTGTTTCTTATTTACAGGGAAAAGGAATCGGATACACGTGGGGCGAATAGATGCACAAAACATTTAAAAATGTTGCCTAGAATTATTAGTTACTGCATATTTTCGTATAAGCTTAAACGGCTATTCGTTTTTTAAATGGAATTAAGGATGAAGTTTATTGGTGAGGTTATACACTGTTAATGGAAGGAAGGAGGATTATAGGATGTGGTCAGGATTATGGAAAGTGAGCTTCAGGAAATGTGCACTGGCATTTGAATGCCGTTCCCATTCAGGTTTTTCTGAAGTTTTTTTAACACTTTAGAAGATTCTCTTGTACTGCTTTTTGGGAGTGTGTTCTGGTATTGATTTTTGAGAGTCTGTTATGGCACGTTTTTTGGATGTCTGTTGTTGCACTGCCTTTTTGTGAGCTCCAGGACAACTGTTGTGGCACAGCATTCTGGAAGTCTGTTGTGATACTTCTTTCGAGATTTTGTTGCTTGATGGCGAAATAAAATGGCGCGATGAAGGAAAATTTACATGTATGTGTCTGATGCCGAAAATTTACGAGTAGGCTGGCGAGCCGTGGGCATTATTTTTGTTTGCCCGTGTGCGTGGGACGTGCCATTTCATTGCGTGGCTTCCGCGGCGGCGCGTGGAGCGCATGTGTGGGCCACGCGCCGTAATTCCGCCGGGCGGGTGACCCTCCTGTCTGCCGCAGAGCTTCCGCCGGCGGAGCGACGCGGCGCTCAGCGCGCCCCGTGGCCACGTGACCCCTGCGGGGGTGAGGGGTGGGGGTCAGGGAATCTGTGCGTGAGAAGTGACAGGCGGGGTTAATTGGTGGTGAGGGCAGCAACGTGGACAGGGTCGGGGCGAATGGTGATGGAACAGGTAGAGGGAGAGAGTGAGGGCCAGGTAATCTTAGGGTGAGAAGTGAGAGGCGTGGGGAGGGGCCGTAGGGGGGTGAGGGAGAGACGTGATGCTGAGAGAGGAGGGAATACGTGGAGGTATGAGAAAATGTGCAGCCGTAAGCGGAAAGGGCAGGGGCAAAGGTGGGACGCAGGCGAAGCCGTGGCATGGTGTGCGGGGAGAAGGGCGAAAGTAAGAGGGGACCCGGGTGGCAGGCATGGTAGAGGTGTGGAACCGCGGGCAGAGCTTCAGAGCTCGAGAGAGGAGGTGTGGGACAGAAGATGTCGGCGGAGTGATGAGTGAGGCGGCGATGGGCCAGAGAGGAGGTGGGGGTGACCACATTCAGGAAGGCGCGGTGTGGATGAACGCGGAGCTGGGACGGAAAGAGAGACAGCAAGGGACTGGAATGAACGGAAGAGAAAAGGAGGGGCGTTAGAGAGCTAGTCGCCGCAGAAGTGGGGTGAGGATGCATGTGGGTGCTAGGCAGCAGAGCGAGGTGAAAGGCGATGGCACGGGTGATTATGAGGTTGTTGGAGGACGTTGAGGCACAGACGAGGACGGACTGGCAGTGGATATTGTAAGTAGAGATGTGAGAAGTGAATGCCGTACGTGGAGGTGCCACTAGATACAAGGACAGGGGTGGGGATGCGTGTGAGTAGTGGAAGCGTATCGAGGAGAGAAGTGATGACAAGAGTAAGAATGAGGTTGAGAGCGGTGGCATAGCCAAGTCCGAAGGGCTGGGAATGATGAGGGCTGGGGTGTGAAGTGTGGAGCGGGGACGTGGGTAGCGGCGCCACTAGATGCAGAAACGCGGGCACGGAGGAGACAGGGATGTGGGGATGCTGAGGCGCTGGCAGCGGGGTGCGGCGCGTGCGTTGTGGAGAGGGGCGGGGAGGAGAGTGGGGACGAAGGAAAGCGAGGAGAAAGGCCATGACAAG
>BOPP01000007.1:16746575-16774618 GCA_017312745.1 Gryllus bimaculatus | reverse complement strand
GAAGAGAGAAGAAAGAAGAGAAGGAAGGAGGAGGAGGGGAGGGGGAGGAGGAGAAGAAGAAGAAGAAGAGAGAGGAGGAGGAGGAGGGGGAGGAGGAGAAAGAAACAAGAGAAAGAAGGAGGGGGAGAAGAAGAAGAAGAAGAAGAAGGAGGAGGACGGAGGAGGAGGAGGAGGAGGAGGAGAGGAGGAGAAGCACGAAGAACGGTGGTGTCGAGAATTTCCTTCGTTCCTTGCGCTGACGACATGACCCTCGAGACCCAGGTTTCCATCGTAACGAGGAAGCACGTGTCACGGCGGCGGCCTGGCTTGCGAAGGCCGCTCCACATAGACACTGCGGAGCCACCGCGTGCCAGCCGAGCCGCCTGCTCGCACCCGCAACCATTCCTCCGCGGCCCTTACAGGCGCCGCGTTTCCGCGCTCACGCCTGCCGCCCGTCGCCTGTGCCCGCGCGCCGCGGCTGATCAAACGGCGCACCGCCCCGGACACGCCCCTACTCCGCACTCGGGCGCAGCGGCCCCGCAGATGCGCGGTGCAGGGGCGGGCTGAGGAGGCTTAGGGCGGTCACTTGATGCACTGCAGCGCTCCGACTGGGGGGCGCAGGGTTCACTCTAAGCGGTGGCAGGCATTTTCAGATTAACTACATGGCTAGGTCGAATTCAGTCTCGCTGTCTGGTGGAGAATTTAGAGGCCGGCTGGTTCTCATCGTGTAGTTACCTTGGTTTCTCGATCACCACTAGAACAATGCAAAGCAGTACCCAAAGCAACTTGCCATGGACCGCGCGCGATCTTTCCTTCCATTCCTTGTCGCTATCCTCACACCTGTACTTCAAACTTAGCATGCACTACACTACCCCACTTGCGGGAGACCGTCGGGAGCTTGGAGGGTATCCTGGCTGGGGCGGTGCCCGTTGCTGTACTTGGTTGGGAAAATTCCGGTAGCGACGGTAGCTCGCATCTCACTAATAATAAACGAAATCCAGCGATGAACGATCAGCCGCACCTTCGAGGAAAATATTAACTACACTTCGGATTAATGATTGCAGTTGACGCGCAGGAATCATCAATCAATCAATAACAATGCATCTCTGGCAGAGATTCTTGAGGGGGAAAACCCGAAGGCAATTGCGTTGATCTCACGTATCGATCGGGAGAAGTACCTACTATTTCCCAGGAAATAAAACACTACATTACGTGACTGAAGACCTCGCAAGGCGATGCTCCCTTGCATCAACACTCCTTCATTCGTACATTCTGGGAACTAATGAGGTCGCTCTCGTTTTTGGACATTGCAACCACACGCACACATACACTACACGTTACGCCACTAAATATCTCGCCAGCTCGATGCTGCTGGAATCAATACCCAACTTATTCATCAATAAATTCATTCATTCACTCATTCATTCATTCGATTAGGAAATTCACAAAGTGCTCCCTTTCGGGCGTTGCCGGGCGCCATGGCGAGCGCGCGCTGCCGGTAACCCGACTAGAGCGAGCGCCATGTGCGCAGACGTGGTGTGTGTGTGCTGGGGGGGGGCGGGAGGCGAGACAATGGGGCCGCAGGAGGCCTGGGGGCGGCGGTGAGCGCGGGTGATGGATGGCGCTGTCGCGGCGCGTGCCGACGAGAAAGGGAAGGCTGCGCCGGCACAACCCCCCCACACACACAACACAGGGAGAACCACGCACACACAAAGGGCCTTATCACAGAAGTTTGAGGATCAATCGTCCCCATAGAAGACTTCCTCAATACTGTAATCTTCGGATAGATCTTCTCAATGCTCTTTAATTTTGCTGGTTTTACGCTTCTCAATCGGTAACCCCACTTGCTCGGAGATTGCAGACGACTCTCCGGCGCGTGAATCGGCCTAGCTGTCTCGGCCCGGTGGTAGAGAATCCTGCCAACGCTGGGGAATACAAACCTCGGAGCTGCGGGGTGAGAAGGCACGCGTTTGGAGCCACCGCTTCGAGCCAGAGCGCTGGGTGGAGGCTGAGCGAAACTTAAACATCTCGGCGCGCTGCAGGCATTCGGCCGCCAGGGGGCGCGTGGGGGGGGGGGGCGGGGCGGGGGCGGGGCCGGCGTAATTGATTTCACGGGGGGCGGACCGCGCCGGGCGCTAATGCAATTTAGCGGCGCGTCATGCGCGGCGCGCGCCCGCACGCGCCCATGCTTCCTCCTCCTGCTCTTCCTTTTTCTTCTTCTCCCCCTCCTCCTTTTTCTTCTTCTCCCCCTCCTCCTTCTTCTCCCCCTCCTCCTCCTCCTCCTCCTTCTTCTTCTTCTTCTTCTGGAGGTAATTGTCATAGGTAATGGTCATAGCAAGGATTTACAAAGCACGACTATTCCACAAATGAAATCACGTCTGAGTTCCAGAATGCGCTGAAGATTCAAAATAACGGAAAGCAAATTAAAGTCAAAGAAATTATGTTACAGTACATACGCGGTTTATCACCATGGCGATCGATATATACCGCCTCTTTAAGATAGATTAGTCGCAGCATATGATTAGCCAACAGGGAGGGGCGGTACGAAAAATCGGATACAAAAAGTGATAATGTTTTTGAGATACCCCGCCTTAATACTGGTATTTTATATGTATAAATAAACTCTGTTGGTTTTAATTTTATGAGTGGAATAAAATATTTGCTTTGGTTTTGAGTGTAAATCTATACTTTTTGAATGGACAGCTTTGAGGGTATTTAATTTACTTACATTTATTTATCGCTAGAAAACGGCAGGCACTTTTAATCTCCGCGAAAATGATCGAAATCATTCTCAGGGATTTCCCTCCTCTCGTGTGTTAATCACCCACATCTCACAGCGTTGCTGCGGACTGAAATGCAATGCTGTTTTAATAGTGTTACGTAAGGAGGGAAGGATCTCTTCCTTTGAATTACTGTCTATAGTCTTTTCTGCCAACTACATGAACGCGTCATATGTGCTGAGTCATGTTACCTACCGTCTCTCCGACATGGGCGAGAACAGACGTGGGCAGATCTGCCAACTCTCCATGTTCTCTTATTAAGTGTGTTCGCGGCAGCCAGATGCAAGTCGAACCAATAGATTTTTCTCTATTATCACCACGCAAGTCGACTTGTATAATTTGTTGTGTGTTTTATTTGAAGAAGTTTATGTCATTGATTTTTTTCGTCTTAACTAGTGCGAACCGCCACTGATTAAATTTTTTCTGTTTGAACAAACTATCTAATATTCAAATATTTTCACTGGTGAAATTGGTCCATTCAATAATAGTAATATAATAATAGTAATAAGGCTAGTTATCTCGAGGATATATTCAAATCATATTATTATGTGATTTGACGGAAAAGACACGTCGAAGTTACGAGAATATTCGCAATCGACCTGCTTTGATCGTATTTTCTCCTTGATTATCTCCTCTCTCCTCCTGATTTTCGCCTGAGTCCTCAAAGTCTGGTTTTGGAACTGTAGAGGACATGATGCAAAAGGATAGCAGGATGATAAAAGATTTTATAACGTGGCAACAAATGTCACAAATTCAAGAAAAGATATCGCAGAAAAAAATCAGTCTACAGTTAATGCGTGCTTAAATCAAACGTATCTTAGCCGCGTGCATTTATACAACAGTTAACGTCGCATAGGCAAGAGTCTGAAGATCGAACGTCTGCATCCAGCTTATTCTCAGTGATCTAGTGATGCAGTTGTACGACATGGTTTACGATGTAAAGTGTCGGAGTTATCTCGTTTCATGATCGCTGAATGTAGACCGGGGGGACAAATGCCAGCCGGCAAATGCAGTATTGCCAGATGGTGGTATTTTGTCCTTGAAAATTGAGGAAATATACTGTATAAAGAGGAAAAATAGAAGAAAATGCGAGGAAGTTCTTTAGGTGATGAAACAAAGAAATTTTGGTAGTGCTTTGGAAACTTTGAAAAAGAAAAGAATACACATTATAAAATAAACGATTATTCCAGCCATTTTTAAAAAAAAGTGCATTAATAGTATCTTTGATATCTATGTGTGGGATTCTCTTCATTATGTAACATTTCTGAAAATACATACTTGTTACCAAAAATGAATATGTTAAAGAAATGAAAAACTAATTTATGGAATACAAACATATATATATATATATATATATATATATATATATATATATATATATATATAGTATATATATATATATATAATAATATATATTATTATATATATATAGACGGAGTTGCTCGACAGCTGTCGGCCGTTTCTTCCGCTCTCAGTCTCCATGCCTCTCGTATTGACCATAGATCATTCTGAGCCATTCTCTTGCCGTTATTAAGCCTCTTGCAACTCCCTGCTGCATGCCAAGTCTTGTCTTCCTTTCTTCGTCTTTCTGTCGGACCCATTTTCAGGACTCGTTTTGGGCCATCTTTCGTCTGTCATTCGCATACATGGACCGTACCAGTACGATTGTTTTTCCATTGTCAAGGATAATCTTGACATCCATTTTTATTTCTTATATCGTCGTTTCTGTTCCTGTCACGTCTGCTATAACAGCAGCTTCTACGCCAGTCAGTCCCATGCAGGCCAGCAGCTTCCCTTTTGTTCTTTTAATCGATCTCCAGACTCTGAAACCGTATGTTTAACACTCTTAACTAGCAGAGGAGTAAAGACTTTAAGTAGTTTTAGTGATGTTTTGTTCATAAACAGATATATACTTCGTGTTCACGTTTCTCCCAAGCTTATTTCGTCTCTCAATTTCGTCATGGCTATTCCCTATTGTTAAAAAGTACACCAAGGTATTTATATTTGTTTACCCCTTTCATTTTCCTTCATTTTCCACAAGAAATCTTCATTTCATTTTACCAACTGCCAGTATTCAGATTTGTCCATATAATATTTAGTCTCTTTTTAAAAATATTCATTGGTTTAGGATCATGGAAACTCAAATCGTCTGCATCTTCTGCAATTACTACCTGCAAACAAACTAAGAAATGGTATAATTTTCACTTTATAGAACATAATATTGGTTAGAAAAACAAACATTTTGGACGAGTAATTTAATTACAGAATTACTATTTTAATATATTTTTCGTTGAAAAAGTTAGTATCATAAATTCACGCTGTTACATTTAACTAAATTTCCTCTCCAAATATCCATTCGATTAGATTAATCAACGTGTGGGGACATTTCTTGAATGGTTTGCAACACCGGGGCGAAAAGCTGCAACCAGGCCGCGCCTGCGGACGAAATGGGTGTGGCGCAGCGTGGCGGCAAGAGTTTGATCCAAAGCAAGCGGCGACAAGTGACAGCGAGTGTGCAGAAGAATTCATTTGCTATGCACTTGCGTAAATAACACCGACGCACTACATTTCTTTTTCTTATAAAAGAATAACTCGCCTTTGATAACAGAAGAATCTTGAAAGCACTGCCATGATAATTCGTATGTATTGTAGTACACTTTTAACATTTTTTTTTATTATCCTTTCACGCCATATATTATCTTCACCGTTATTCCTATTTGTAGTATTAGGATCCATGATCGCTATAAGATCGTTAAATTCTCATGTTTGATATTTCTAAGCTGAAGTGGTTGGAGAATATATCTTGATAACGAAGGCACTGATCCAGTGAATGGAATATTGTTTATTCTCACAATCCATATTTTTGGGTAAGATTATCCAATACAATTCATGATCCTATTTTACGTGGCGAGACTTGCGGCCATCAGCCCTGCCCTTCCCCTGTTGACCACGCGAACTTTCTCTACGTCTTTCACCATTCTAGCGGAGAAAGAAGCTATCACCGTGGGCGATGAAACAGCTTATTGAATATAGCTCCAGAGGCTTCTTGTAGTTGGTCATTCAGTGCCAGAAAATCTAACCACTGGACATCCAGCTTAAGTTCCCCAGCGAGGACGACTTATTGAAGGATTTTATGTCCATAAAAATTTCACGACATAATGGGGTGTGTGTCAGAAAAATGGTATAAACAGCTCGTTACGCCTGCTCATCACCGAACCGCCGAGTTGTGGTGCATCCCAACAATTAATTCCCATCTATTCATCTTTTAAGCTTACAAGTGTGAATGCAGTTGTATCCGATCATTTACGGGCGCTGTGGATTACGAAACGATTCATCGTGGTACGTACCACAGAGTGCGCGACCGCGACGCCCCGCACCCGTGGAAATTGTGACGCTTCGCTACGCGTGTCCAAGTGTCGGGACGAGGCTTAAGCCTTCGGTTCTCCGTTCCTTAAACATTCTTGAGTCTGTCCACACACAATACCAACGCATTTTATGCAAAAACAATTCAGCCTTGAAAAAATCTGGCGTGTATGTTCTTATGCCTTGCAGGAAAACCTTTTCTATCCTTCTTTTTACCCATAGTTTTCCTTCTGTACTCGCATTAATCCCCTCAATACCGATTTGGTGTGTTCTACTATCGGTGGCGCGTGAGAATCTGATACAAACTGCATTTCAGCCGCCTTGCAACGGTGTAGTTCAAATCATTTCGTTTCATTTTTTTCCCCCTTCATGCGATCGCTTACCGCATTTCACCGTGATCTTGTCTTGTACGATTGTTGGTCAGTCGTTGCTCTTTCAGTGAAGTCTTTTGTTTCCATGGATTTTCCCTATAAGCGGCCTGGCGACGGTCGCGCGTCAACCGCCGAACCATGTTCACCGCTTTGACGATTTTGGGCATGGTCTCTCCCGCAAGGGCCTTGATGAATGAGGTGTTGGATTGTGCAAGGTTTTTGTCTAGGCGCACCTGACCAATGAATCTGACACAGCTAACACAGTTCCATTGAAGAAAAACTCTGACGATTGTTGGCACGCCTCTCTAGACGGTTTTGTACGGTGTGCATGAATTTTTCCCTAAGCGCGGAACCTTGCGCAACGCGCACGCATTTCTCGGTGAAAGCGAGGGCCTTGCGATTGTTGCGCCCTTCCTCCCCCCGCAGGCCGTGGCGATTGTCGGGCTCGAGGTGTGGGCGTGGTCGTGCCTTGAAAAAACGGGGCGGCCCTGGCGAGGGGCCACGTGGCGACGGCGGCGGCGCCTTTGAAGCGAGCGTCGCGGCGCCCGGGGCTTATTCCTGCCACACGCGCGCGCCTTTTGTCCGCGCACGCACCTGCCGTCGCGACGCCGCGCCGCCGCACGCCGCCGTTCGTGGCGGAGGCGAGCCGAAATAAGTGTCGTATCACACCGACGAAACCCATCCAGCAGCCCATCTATGCCTTAAGATACCGGCGGCAGTGATGTAACTGCAGTGCCTCTGATTGGTGCGTCTAGAGTTCACTCACCGAAGGTGGCAGGAGTTTTGACGGATGGCGTTAAATTGCGTAAATATTCTCCATCGTACCCGTTTAGTTTTTCAAACCAAAATTTGCCTGTCTGACCGGACGTTCCCAGTTCGCCGGACAGTGACAGTTTTTTCGACAGTTATCTGCATAGCTTACGTCAAAATTTAGTGCGTCTGGAGGAGAATCGAGCACTCAGGGCTTCTCTGATCGGTATTCTGCCGGCTTTTTATCCGACCAATTACCAGCGCATGCCGCAACAGTAAGCGCAACAGACGGTCCACGGATTTGCGTACGAGGCTTTCCTCTAAATAATAATTAATAATAATAAAATAATAATAATAATATAATATAGTAAAGTAATAATAATAATAATAATAAATACATATAATTTATGTTTTCTGCTAATGAGCTTTCGCTCCGGGGCAGAGTTTTACGGCCACTATACAGAGATGATTCACATTTAACATATGTAGGAGATGCATATTAATATGAAAGTACATATCTAAGTAAAAAACTAACAAAGTAAAACTTAAGGAGAATGTCTAGAAGACCTAAACATAGACAGTTATTTGGCATCCACACGCAATCTCTAGAGCGTTTCCGGAAGCAACGCCACTGAGGAAAAGTCGCCAGTACTGCAGCAGTTAAATTGTTCCACGTCAGTTATTGTCCGGTTGGCAAGACGAGTTATTTACTTTACGTCGCGTCTTGTTTGATTTCCTATATTTGTTTCATATGGATGATCTTTCCTCTTCCGAAATTACTGAGGTGCCCTATCCTAAGTTCGATATGTCATTTAACGCGTATACATTCACGTGTATGCCGCTACCTTCCTTCTGCCTTGTTAATATTTTTTCTCCTATTACACTTACGGCATTACACTGCCAACACACATGCAGACTAGTCGAGCTTAGTTGTTCTGGGTGGGCGGCTTCCGCTAGTGGAGACACCTGGGTGAGGGAAACCCTCTAATCTGGTGGTTGATCGGCACCGGAGACCGCCATCTACAGGGAGAAGAACACCGCCAAATCCCGCGGTAAAACATGACATACACTTACGCGACGTGCTACTTTTTGAAGTTGACGCTCCCGGTATCACTACTTCAATCAGTCATCACACAGATGCCTCGGGACATGATCTACTCAGAATCAGGTATGTAATCACCCCATTGAGTCTCACGTTCGAATTAAGTAACTGTAAGCCCAAGACGTTAGTGAAAACTTAAAACGTCTTAACTAATCCACTCTGTATTTGCTTTTACTCAGACATCTCCACGTCTGAACGATATTACATGCAAACAATGAGCAGCGATCACTTGTACATACTTTTCAAGATAAAGTGATTTTCGAACAGTTAAAATTGTCTGAAAAAGAAAAAAAAATAGATGTTGAATAACGCCAAACATCTAATTAAATGCATAATGCGTTTCTTCGTGAAATTAATCCAAGATGAAAATAATTCCGTGTGACTTCTCGCCGAATGTCGTAGTGTATCCCCTCTCCTAACCTCCAGGCCGCCAAGTTGCGATTTGCTCGTAAAAAGTTAGTGTCCCAGTCGACTCGAAATCCGGACTGCCGAACACTTTGGTCACGAATTGTGAGAGAAAGTTCCAAGTTGTCCAGCCCCACAATACCAAAGTCGAAGACAGATTTATTGCGAAGCTACAGCGAAAGAGACTGCTTCGAGCGTGTGAAAACTATGTTAAAACTGACGAAATTTTTTGTCGCGAAAGACGTTTAGCAGTGGTAGGAACATTGACAGCGTCGGGTAGGTATGTACCATTCGCCTGTCACTTAAAGTCGCACTCCCTGGCATGAGATTTTACTTTTCACTTTACTTGTTTTTCAAATGTCTTGTTTAGAAAATTTAATAAATTACTTCTAATAACACCGATACACAAAACACGTTCCGTTCTAACCCTTTCGATGCGACTGAATGTTATAACTACATTCCATCGATATTGATCAATGACGTAGGAGCGCAAACACACAACGGCTAGCAGCGGCGAGTGTCTCTTTACAGTGATAATATACCAGCAGCAAAAAACACATAAATGTGTGTAGAATAGCCAGATTGCAATAAGAAAGACGTGGATACGAGACAACGCAATCTTATCGGACCCAGTACAAATAGCACGACAGTTGCTTCCAACCCATGGCAGGAGCTGAGAGAAAACATGGAGTGAATGACAGAAGGAAGGACCGAAAGACGAATCATACCAAGCTGTTTTCCTTTCATTGTAATTCGATATGCGTTTTACTTTGTTATTGTGAAAACACTAAACACATCACCAAATTTCTTCTCAAACCCCGTCTCGGCCTATTAAGTTGTAGTGAACCTTCTGGGAGTTACTGTTTTTTTTTTTTTTTTTTTCCAATTTAATTTATTCCATTCGGAAGTACATAGTTCCAGTTACATCACTTTTCATATGTATGTATGACTTACAAATATTCTATTTCTATCTAAAAAACTAACTCTACACAGGAGGGGGTAGAACGCTCCAATCTGGGCACCACTCCTTCACAATGTTGGAAATATGTTTAGGAAGGCAGTTTAAAGGGTAACGGTCTTTTTATTTGTGTTCGAGTATAGTCGTTGAGGAGGTTGTTTGGCTGATGTGTGGTATAGAATTGATATTGAATAAAAGTTAATTGGATTAGATGGGCTATGGTTTGATGATGGGTTTTATATTCAATTCTTTTTTATTGTCTGTTGGATATAAACCATGGTGCTGAGTTGCTAAACGGGAATCTATTTTGTACTCTATCTGAAGTTTATTTATTGGTTTGATTGGCTATGTGCTTTGTCTATACGGTTAGGCATGCGCATAACATTAATGGTCTGAATTAGAGATTGTAATATTGTTGTGCCATTGTCTTATTGGATAGCAGCTTTTGGAGTTTTATTAGAGGTGTCAATTGGCTATTTTTGCATTTTGCTTGTTGAGAGGTTCTACTGATGTATATGAGTGAAGTGCTTAAGCTCACTCGCGTTTTCCATATTCTTTTGCTATCTAGGTTAGTTCCCAAGGATCCTTTTACTCGTTCATTGGAGTGTAGGATTTTCGATATGGAATTGTGTGTGACTAGTTTTATTTGCTAACACGAATTGTGGAGGGAGCATTATAATCGGAGATGTTCCTGTTCAAGATAGAGAAAATAAACGTTTGGCATCAATTTGTGGATTGAGTTTTAGTTTCATTTGCCTATTTGTTCCGAACCTGTTATTCTAGTCTTTTGTCTATAGCTGTTTGTTACTTTCATCACTCAATGATTTTAAGTTTTATTGCTGGATTTGCGTTACCTAACATCTGTTTATCCGTCGCCGGCATAATGTGTGACTTATCATGGAGTGATCGTATCTTTTCGATCCGGCTCGAAATCCTGACATGTGAGTAGAAATTAGTAAATGATTGGTGAAATCTGTGCAGCACTATGCTGAAGCCTGAGCTTTAATTTACACGCGGGTACTTCCAAATTGTGTTTGTATACACTACTTCCACTGTGATATAGATTCTCATCTCATTTAAATGATTGCTTTTCAACTACTCATCTGACCAGGTAGTATTGGTACCGATTTGCCTTAGCAGTGTTCTTACAATATAATCAAATATCGGCTGACCGAACTCATTCAAAAACGAGCTTCTAGAGGATATGATTCACGACCAAGGCTAGCCATATGTGTGCTCAACTCCCTAATATCTTTGAGCCTATCGTCGTATTTGATCGTCTGTTCCGCACGTTATGCTCAAAGCTAACTGGGTAAGTGAAACTTTTGATTAAGTTAGAAGCCAATATGCTTATTGTGTGTTTTGGTAGCTTCTAGTTCTTCTGGTGCTCTTAGAATTGAGCTTCTATGGAATAATAGCTATGAATCAACCTCTCTTCATTCAGATCCATTCTCTCTTATCTTCACTAGGGGAATTTTTGACCAGAGATTCTCTACTGTCGACTGTCTAGAACAGATATAAGCCGTAACGCTTTCTTAGGATCTACGTGTCGACTTTTTATATTATATGCACGCTTTGGTTCACCATAATAATTTTTGAGTGTTTTTCCAAATATTATGTGATAGATCGAACCAATTCTTCATTAGGAATATGTAGATTTCAATAAATATTATATTTAAACGTAATTCGTGATTGTTAGTGATGTTGGTCGTAGTAATATTTATACATTTGTATTGTTTAATTGTCACAACTACCATTGTCACAAGACACCTGTGTGGCCTTTTGTTTTGTTTCACTTAAACAATCAATACAAAATATGAAATAAAAATTTCATAAAACCACACATTGATATTTGTTACGGGTAGTCTCTCTTGATTTTGAGTATAACAAAACACTCAAAATTCTAATAATATCGAGTTGCAGAATATTTATTAATAGCTCTATATTTGTTACGTAATTAGTCTACAGATCATTAATTAGTTGCAAAGCTTTGTATATGTTCGCTGTGCGCTGGAGACTCAAAGTACTTTGCTAAAAGATGTCAGTCTAAATGTTCATAGCTTTTGTCTATTATAGTGTGAGAAATTTTCATAGTCCCGTAGATTATGGCGATACATTATATATGTTGTGGGATTAGTACCCTACATTGACTTTCTATCAATATGTTCTGTCTTATATTCCCGATACTCAGAAAGGCCTTGAATAAGTGTTGATGCTTAGATTTACTTCTTTTCTGAACTATATTGCTTTCGCAGAACAGAAATAGTATAAGAGTTGTAAGATGAAGATGAGATGTCAGGATACGATTAAATCAGTGATCGTGTGTTTGTACATACTGCTTGTTTTCGAGAGACATTTTTATAGCTCTGCTTATTCTATCCCTTGACATAATGTTCATGTTATTACAAAATCTCTCTTTCTCTCTTGTTATACTTAAGATTATAGTACGTTCGTTTTGACTTTTCCTCATACGTTATGTGTTGTGTTCTAGCTCCAATTTTAGTGTACTGGTGCTCTTTGGTATGCTCTGCATTTCACATCGACAGCTCTTCGCGTGACTGTTGAACTTCCCTAGACAGCTCTTCACTGCAAAATGTGATAATAATGCTATTAATTTATCATAGTTCTGTGGCCTATATAGTGCTTCTCTCTAAGATCAACTGATTCCTTGAGTATTTGTATTTACTTAGGTATTCGTTACTTCGTTATTAACAACTTCATTTGTTCATCAGATGTGAATTTAAAAGATGAGTGTAGGAGACCGTGCTGTGGGGGCGGTTGGAGATAGTTCCTGTACTGCATACTTATACCTAGAAGCGCGAAGACTACATCCCGTACACCTTCCTTCTCCTCTCCTTGTTGTTTGAGGTAGATCTCAATCCCCCAAAAATGGTCCGATGAACACCTCTAGCGACCCGCCCCTCGCTCTCTCTACCACAGTCCATAAATGATACTCAGAATAACATCAACTAGTTAAAGCAATTTACGAAACAAGTAACTGTCATATAAGATCTATCACCAACTCCCCAGCAATTCAGGATCACTCCCGCAAACTTCTAGGAAAATTTAGAAGATGTTCGACAATAGCAGTTTCAATTCCTAACCACATTACTCCATGATAATATTAATGCCTTAAGATAGTTATACGGATTGCCAGTCAACAAACAATGTATCAAGCAATACATAAAAATAACCAAAAACACCCCAATAGACTACATGTTAGCCGTAGACACCATAATAACCATATTAGAGAAACCCATAATCCTACTAAGACTAATGAGACTATTAATTGTGTATTGAGCTATTAACAGATTAATCCCCAAATGAGAAAACAAAAATGAGTTTTACCATAGAAGACATCCCTAAACATAACGAGATATATTCAAAAAAATTCACATTTTAAAAGAAACATGCCGACGCTCTCTAACTTCAAATTCTTTCTCTTTTTATAATTTCCAACCATTGCCCTATAGCTTGGCCAGTACGGCAAATCAGACTTTAAGCATACACTATTTGATATTCACCATTCGTAAATAACTAACCTCTCTTATGTAAAAGTTCCAAAAGACACAATCTCCCTGCCATAATAAAGCAGCACCCATCTGGTGACCGATAAATGATAATTCCAATCAGAAACAAAAACCATCATCAAAAAAGCATATTAATGCTGCCATTCTGTATGAAATAAGAACCGTTTAAACGTACATCCAGTTCTCTCACATATTGTAACAAAAACTTACAAAATTGACAAAGCGGTTTTAATACATGATACCACACAACGATCATAATATATAGTCATCCTATCTTAAACAATAAGATAATACTCTTAGAACGGAATACAAAATGTCTCCCCTTCTCCTAAAATATATATATGGCGCGCTGCCACCCAGATCGGATAGCAAGTATGTCACACTAAGTAATTAATGAAAAAAACTTGCCATCTCGCATCATCCTCCAAATCGAGTAGCCCCTGAAATAAAACATTTCTCCTATAAATATCTCAAATAAATTTGAAATTGACAAATAATACTATAACCGACAAGTACTTTCAGGAGAGAGTGACAAAAAATCATACATAACAATATATAGTTTTGTCTCAATATCACTAAGTCTACGAAAATATACACTTCTTAGATAAAATAGATTATCCGAAACAACATGCTTCTAATCAAGTATGATTTTTGGTCATACGGTCCACATTCTTTGTTCAAAAAATTCTTGAAAATAATCAATACTTCCTAATACAAAAGTATGTTAAATTCCCAGCATCTTCTCATTAAACTAATAACAATATATTCACACACCGCCAACGATCAAGTCTGATGTCGTGTGATGAATAATCACAATGTCGCTAAACTTCACCAGCCACCTTCTCGCGACCATGCTGTGTATTTCGTAAAATTCTGAACACACAATCCTATGTTCAGACCATGTCCCATATCATTATCGAAACCAATGCAAATCTTCTAAAATCGACATATCTTGTGTCAACTATTTATAGCTTTAAAACGAATATCACTAAGCTCTGTTATTAGGGACCTTTTACGACCCAAGGCCATTTTATATTAATGATATTTCTGCAAAGTGCAAATATGATCTCCAATTCAACTCTGTTTGACACATGATAAAGACACCATTTTAACAGAATAGAACATCTCACGGTATATTGACATTATGACGAAATATCCATGTGCACCCCCCTAAAATCAGAAACGTAGCGAAGACGAGAGATGTCCCTGCAGTTAATTCAGCAATAGTTCTCTCCTCACATACGCCCAAAAGATCATTTAATATTAGACTACAATTTCTCTATCAGAAGATTGCTAGATTTTTTGTCTTTCCGATCACAAACTGATGACTATGCCCACATATTATACAATCTTAATTTCGCTCTAGACATGTACCGTTTCTTTGCTAATGAGATTCATTTACACCAAATACAACAAGTCACCTCAGTTTGCACTATATCACAAAAACTTCTAATAATACGTCACTTGAAATATCAACAATTCCATGACTAACATAAACAACATCTCTCAATATACTGGTCAAACATAATCCTTGATAAGCACGCTTACAACAGTGCCGCAACGTCTCTCGCCACAAATATCACTCCCACCTGCATACTAATATTACTCTCACGCATCACCAACTTCATCGATCCTCACTCGCCTCACCCTCTTTCACACATTGCACTACACACACAACTTCCGACCTTCGCCGAGACTCGACACTCCTACATAATGACCCTCACTTTTTTCTCTTTCTTCCTCCCATAGCTACAGAATACTCTCACGCAACCGACTTCACTCCTATTCAAGTTCTCCTCAACCTTGCTAACTCACGCACCATACCACATCTATTCTACTTCACACACTCACCACAGCCACAAAATGTCACAACTACGACTCCTCCTCGTAATCGATTGACTCAATTCTACACCACCTTCCTCTTAATAAACTCCACCCAAAAACTCCGTTCTCTCCTCTCTTCATAGCACCACACTTTGCCTTTCCCATGCATCCATATACTCACTAAATTCTTCCATTAATCCAGTTCCTACCTTATATTCTCTAATTACTCTACTGCCCCCCTGATGCGACTGCAAACGCCAACTACACCCTATCCACCCACTCACCATTATAAACTATCAAATCATTCTACATACAACTCAGCGCATTCTCTTGCGTTTAGCGACCCTTTCGCACGCCGCATGACGCAGATAAACATAAGGTTGTAAGATATCCCAACCCAGAGACCTACGACAATAGTGAGTTTGGTTCGAAATAGATAATACCGCCATCACTCAAGAACACATACCCATTCCAAATAACATTCCCACTCTCTCATAACTTTACGTTGCACATCCACTAACGAGTATCAATAACACACACAATGCATACAAGATTACTAAAATTGCCTCGCGGAAGCACCTCCAACAGACTATGATATAGCGTCTTGAAGGATCACCCACGTAAATAAAAAAGCCACAGCTCCCAAAAAATTTAATGATAAAAAAAAGTACACTTTCCTCATTAAAATCTTTTATAGTTTAACCAAACACTAATATATTTGTTACAGAATAGTGCAGATTGGCTTAGTGGTAAAGAACCCCTATCCCGCTGTCCTTGTAGCAGATTAATTATTGATAAAATATTGAAATTGAGACAAATATTTTAAGTCAATTAGCTGAATATCTTGAAAACAAATGACACAGAGTCGATGATTGTATAATAGTCGTTAACTACTAGTTCTTAAATGACTTAACCATACGTATCTCACAAAAATAATATATATTAAAAAATAGACACAAACAATACATAACCGAATATCTTCTTTTAAACAACCAAGTTATACTTCCCAGAAGTTATCACCCACAATACGAATCTCATCAATTCGCATTCCCCTGTCTATGCGAAGCTGCTTTCTATACACTCCGAAACCCCTTTTTTGCGCTCTGTCTCGTTATGTGCTCATTTAGTCGTTACCATCCTATCATCATAATACACAACAAACTTCGCCTTTACTCCCCTCCCCCCCGCGTGTCCACTTATCCAATTGCAACAAGGAACATCTCACCAGCTCCCACTGTAACGCATTGTCCTGTCCTTTTTCGGTTTACTTTCCCTCTTCTACGCAGCCTCACCATGGAGTTTCGTGTGTCTCTCAGCTCTTCGCGAATCGCGCTCTGCTCGCTGTGTGCGAATGCCGAGCCGTGTTTCTGTGACATATTTGTACGCTGGCCGCACGCCTCACCGACCAGATCGTTGCAACAAGTATCGTGCCTGCGGTGCTTCCACGATCCCTCTCCCACCACGCTTTGCCGCCAATCTGGCGCCCACGCGTTCATTCAACATTTAGTGTGTCATCTTCGTATGTTAATATATCCGACATCCATAGAAGACATCCCGAGCTCGCCTACAGCACGCCTATGCGTTTCTGCGCGGTACCTCCGATGCTCACTGCTCGCAATCAAAAAGTGCCTGAAGCCGGATTCTACGTAGTAAATCTATTCGGATCCGAGCTCACGGACAGGTGAGACGGACACACATTTGTTTATTCGTTGCTTATTCTGCGCTAATCTAGCGGCAGATGAGATTGATTAAAAATCCTATAACCCATTACCAGTTTTCAAGACATCTAATATATAAGCTAGAAATGAGCTTGTTTCAACTCCCATACCGCGTAAAATGATGTTTAAGCGGAACTCGTAAAACGAGCACCAGTCGTACGACCCTCCTTTGAGGGAGACGTGAAAACTCGACGGTACTATGCCCACCCAATCGCTTTCCAATATATTCCTACATAAACCTTGAGCGACCATCTTTCTACGACAATACCTATCTAAAGTCTCCCGTCAAGTTTAACCCGAGTTCTTCTGACACACGCCTCGCATAAACACGCACTGTCTCTTCGCTTCAGATAATGCCTGTCGTCTCAGTCACACTATGGATCAACTTTACGCCCTACTTCGTTCTTCTGCTAATGCGTTGAAAAGGATCGGTAGCAAAATCTGGTTTGACGATCGGACCCCCACAGGCCTTCCCTGGAACTTTCTCTGCCGATGTCTCACCCCACATAAGTTTCGGCTACGTCCGATCAATTTTCCTCTGTGCTCGACTGGTCACACTACACTTATAGTCGTCGAGCAAATCGCCAACTTTGGCGCTCTCCGAGTACGGCGAGGGATGACACTACGAGACATCAGCGAGAAGTGTCGACACAGAATTATGACAAGTTTCATCATCATTCTGATTTGAAGCGTTGCGACCGTATATGATATCAACTCCTACAATGTATCAGTTTAATATCTGACATTCTATATGAATGCGACATATATCAACATCTATTATCTATCACAATTTTCATTTTAACCAGACCCAAAATTCTAATTAAACTTGATATGCGCACTATCTTATTGATCTCAATCTGAAAATATGAACTTGGTTGTATATATCTCAGTTGATCGCTAGGCTCATTTTATTGCATATTTTATTATCCGTCTTCAGACGCACTGTCTGAGTATATCTAAAGCAAATAACAGCATGGAAATTAAGTTGAAGTAAACGTTTTTCATTATTACTACATATAAAGCAAATCGTCTACTGGCTAACAGTACTTAATTAACGTGGCATCTTCAATAGAGTGTGAAATCAATAGCCAGATATCCCTCATACGTCAAGATTATAGATGTTGCACCAGATGTCGCTATGGTTGTCTATGATGAGTAATTTCGTAACTGCAGCTTTCTACACTTTATCTAAGTGAACTCCAGGGTAGTTCGTTCAACTTCAAAAAGTACCACGCGATCAGCCGGTTTCGTAGTGTGTAGTACATTTTCTTGTGATACAGCCGCTCTAAGGAGATTGTCGAGATTGTTTCTATCTCACCTTGTAGACGATGCCGGTCTCCGGTTGCCGACTCACCCACCAGTTATATCAGGAGTTAGTATGTCAAACCTACACACCCACCAAAGGATGTTCTACACCCAATTATTACGGTGCAAACCAGCCTTATTGTGCACTCACACGCAGCTAACTACCATGCTAGCGCATCCGACTGAGTCCTGCCTGATATCATTTAGGCAAAGAGCAAATTGCTAGTAAATAAATAGTATGAAAACAACTATTAACCAAAGCCCGCAAATCGGCTCGCATACACCTGAATGAAAGACCAGTATAAATGACATATCTTCGAACTAGTAGAAGCACTGCACGGGACACACCTGCACAGTAACTTTCAGGATAAAGCGAAAGAGTCATCCATAACATTCAGCAAAACTAATTTGTGAAAATACAATAACAAACAACAGCCGTACTAAGCGAAGCACTAAAATGCAATTATGCCAATAACCGGACAATTAAACACGACTCCAAGCCAAGGTATCACCGCGTGCCATACCACGTTTTGAGATACAGAGCGGGACAAGAATTCACTCTGCGACTATTTTCGCTCTCCATGGACATGACCGTAGCATCTCACTGTTGCTAATCATGTGGCTAGAGTTGGTCAGTGCTCTTATAACTACATAGATTATTCTTTGTTATCTTGTGTATAGGTCTTAGATCTAGAAGAACACCCATCTCTACCTTAGTTGTATATTCTACGTTAAGATTATTTATTACTTATACGATAGTGATACTATTGTCATTTTTATTAAGCCCAATAACTAGCCACTATTTCCTCTTCCTCTTACATATAAACTTCATATACAGTTATTCACTCATTTATGTTATTCCAATAAAACATCTGCCTGACGAGCGTAATCCTCAAATTTAGCAGATAGTAATAAAAATGACAATATAGCAGGTCCTATATTATTATGGATGAGTTATCATTTATCGTCAATTTTACTTGAAATGTAATTCTAATCTATAGAATCATATATTAACATAATATTTATAAATCATTATAATAATTAATTTACTCAAGAGAAGACAACTTCGTACGCACTAACAAGCCTAGGCCTTCGTCTGTTTACAGTTACTGATTCGACAGGCATCCCAGTGTCCGTCTCGCCTAAGATTGATGCGCGTTTAACAATAACAGCCTGGGACCCAGAATTTATGTATTTATTCAATACCTGCATCCAGCGAATTCAAGACTTCGAAACTACACGGTCCAGTTCGATAGCTGGCGTACCAGACAGTCCAAGTCTAAAGGTTTTTATCAACTTACGTGTTAGCTCTTCCTACTATTAATTTTAATAGATGTCTATAGAGACAGCTACACCCGAAAACTATCGAAACCACCGTATGAGATACCTCTGCAGGATCAGACCAGCAATGCCGATTGGTTTCAGATTCTCTATACCCCGCCCATAAAGTCCTGTCACTAAGACAAATTATGACCTTATCTAGACTGCTTTTGTCTTTGCAAAGTTTTTTATACAGCACGAATTCGTTACGTTACCTTCTAACCGAGTCACAGATGTCTTCTTCTTGCAGTTATCACCTTGTCAGCTGATGCGTGTCAAGTATATCTAAGACTCTGAAAAGACTAACGCCCCCTTGCAGAGAGCAGCGTACAATGATCTACCCATTTTTATCTATATAACACTTCGTCAAGCCTAATCTTTCTTTCAGAGTGTAGAGATGCTTTTTCTGCGCAGCTTTTTATTACTCATTTCACCGCATTGTAAAGAAAAGTGTGATCTGTAATGGGATTATAATAGGTTGGCCTGGACGAAAATCTGTTCCGTCGGATTGTGTCCGCTGATACATACGCACTCCTATTTACGTTCTTCTACGCGACTCGACTCCACCTCTCGAAAAGCTGCGCTCTGGTCTCGTGCGCTCTGCCGTGCGAGTGATTGTGTCGCTGACGCAGGATAGCTGTGCTCGAACAACTTTTAGACACCAAGCACGCGCAAAATTGTGTAACCCAAGGGAATATCCCGATGACGTCGCTGCCGCGACGCCTTCTGTCTTCTGATAGGCGCTGCACCGCCGTCGCCACTGCCCCCTCGCCTTTATAGAGCCGCCCCGCTCAAGGCCACGACACGCCCACACGAAAGCCCGAACAATCAGGCTCTAAGGCCTTCTAGAGATGGGAGAAGGAGAATGGCTCCCTGCTGTTGACACCATACAGATCTGTACAATGCACCTTCTGTTGTCATCCCAGTATCTGACATCGCAGAATACGCTGTTTGCACACCAGAAAGTTCTCCGATCTTGTAGGAGAATAAATTTCCAGTCGTGCGCACATCACTGCACGACAACTCACGCCTCTTTAATGTTAAGGAGGCTACATCCGTAGGACCCAACAGTGCGTCAGAGTCTTTTTCCTCATAAATTGGAGAAAACTATGATTCATCTGTTGTTCAGAGATCTGCATAATTACCAGTACATGGATGCAGCTCTCTCCTAATGAGTGATCCATAATAACCTTGCAACAAATCCAAATATACTTACACACTTACCCTCCTCAAATACTCACTCATTAAGCCACTATTTCTATCACAGATGAAAATATAAGATCTAATATTAGGATGCTTTGATTGAAAAAAGAAAAAGTAGCACATTACTCACAACATCATCGATACAAACACGCTACAAGTTATACGCGTATACCGAGATTCTGTGTTGACTGTCTCTACTGAATCTTCTTCTTACTGTGCAATTCCCGCTTATGTGGGAAAATAAATCTCATAGATAAAGAACAACACATAAGCCTCATTCACTTGAATATTAGAGCACGCCGTAGGACTCACCAATATCTTGCAATGAACCCCAAGAAAAGAATAGTGAAAAGAATAAGATACGGAATGCTATTTTGAGAGACACATCAGCATCTGTTGGCGATTTAAAGAACAAATGCTCCACATTGTTTACTTGTATATCGGGTGGGAAATAGATCCAAAATCGAATATTTAGATATTTGGATAAGAAACGCAACTCTCGTGTACAAACGCCGAATACTGCAGCGTTCATTCAAGCCTGTAAATTCTGAAACCTATATCGTGTCAACCCGGCTTACCTATACATTAAACAACCATCTACTCAAAGCTAACGATATGTGGTCAGAAGAGGAATCTCTAATCGCCACAGTTCAACACGAGCTCAATACTAGTCGATGGATCCTCGCGAAGTCATAATCGTCCATAAAGCAAGCAAAGGAAATACACATCATCCGAGTTTCGCATGCATACCTCCCCATGAGAAGAACATGATCACGTCTCAAATGTTATTAGTTACTCAACGCGCTGAGGATCTGCCTGTCACGAAAACGTGCTTCACGTTATGTCTTGTCTGTTGAATTGGACAGCGAAGCTACACAACAAGTGGTTGAAAAGAGAATATCGTATACCGTGACGTAGATGCCCTGATTAATTGGCCTCATATCCTGACATCTCCTCAGAGACTTTGATTGTTACATGGCGCCGTAGCTGAGTCGAGCGCCACCGTAGCCTCACCTCTCTTCCTGTCCCGTTCCGTCTGGCGTACTCCGCTCCCCGTCCTAGACACTACTTGTGGTATTAAATATCGGTAGGAATCCAACGGCGCTGACTCGTTCTCGGTGACCATCCCACAGAGAGCCCCTCAAACAATTCATGAAATCTACGGTTATATGCCCCTGCAAACTTTTCAATTTTTATTTCTATCGGGCATTGTAAAGGGGCTAAGAAGAGATTTATGAGACGCAGCAGATGTAGGATAGAAATATATATTTGTTTAGGTATGAGCATCCATCTTAAACATCGGACAGGTTCGTATTATCGTTGAGTTCCTTAGTTACACATCTTATGACGAAGAGACTTGTGTAGAATAATTTTGAGTACCTCCAATCCTATTGATGATGAAATGTACAATGTTGCTCTAGACACAACTAAGTTAACTACCCAATATCCTATGTCGTAGATATCTCTTTTACTTGCTCACAAATATATATCCCATCCAATAAGTCGATTCCTTCTTGACTCCTAGCAATGGTTATATTTTAATGTCTGAATCGTTTTATCCAATGGTGCGTACATTTAAAATTTCCTGCAAATGAAATTGACAAGAGTCTAGCATAGTTAATCACTGCCTATATATCTAAAGTACTGTCTTTATTCATCGCCTATGATGCCTATTGCTTCTGCTTACCATCTAAAGAATTGAAGGGAGAAAGATAGTATCGAATAGTTAATGTTTCGGCTGAATTCCAATATTAAGTATAGTGGTGAACATATCTCTCTTCCAGTTGAGTCTAAGTGTAATAAGACTATGTGACTTTAGATGAACCTCATTCATCTCGCACCAGCAACTGTATATATGTTAATTGGTGCCTTGATTGAATTGTATTGGCATAATCTTACCAAATTGGATTGTGAGAAAAACCAATATTCATTCCACTGGATCGCTGCCTTCTGTTATCAACATATTCCTAACCAACTCAGCTAGAAATCAAAAGATATGAATTTACATCTAAGATATCGAATATCAGGATCCTAAATTACTACAATAGGAAACGGAAGATAATATAATGGCAGTGAAACGGAATTCCATATTAAATGTTTTAAACGTTACTACAATACTACGAGAGTTATCTGCAGTGCTTTACACGATTTCTTCTGTTTCTAAAGCCGGTATGTTGACTTATGTATTTAATAAGATATGAAATTGTTAAGTTGTGCTGGCTCGATTATGTTCAACGCCAAGCCTAGTAACAATTATGAGTTTCTGCTAAAAACTACTCGCCTGGTTACTTCTTGTCGCTCCGTGTCTTCAGCTAGAATCGAAACTCAAGTTGCACCGTCCATATTCGCTTGTTCGCCACACCCCATTTCGCCAAGCGCTGCTGAGCCTCTTGTGCTGCGCTTTTCCCCCGGCTTGCCAACTGCGATTCAAGAAAGTCCATACCAAACCTGTTGACACTATATTAAATCTAGATAGTTGCCAATATTGGGAGGAAAGACTTTAGTTAAATGTCACAGTGAATTTTTATTGATTTACTAATCTTCTTATTCAACGCCGAAAGAATATAAGTGTTAAGGTAATTCTGTAAATAAATTACTCGTCAAAAATGTTGAAATATTTTAAAAAAGAATGCTCCAATTAATTTGTTCTATAATAATGTGAATTATAATTTCTTGATGTTCAGTAGACTATTTTCACATTAGCTCCTTAGTATACTTGCAGAAAGAGTTCTAAAACTGATTTATAGTATCATGATCCGTAAAATCTCAAATATATGCACATCGCTTTTTGAAAAGCACAGGACTAATATTTAAAACTCATGGACAAATCTAATAATCTTACAGTTGGATATATAAAATTAAATTAATGAACTTCGAGCTGAGTCTGAAAGAAATATGAAGGGCCTGGCGTAAACAAATATAAATACCTTGATCAATTATCACTTTTACACTTAGGGGAAATAGCATGACCGAAATTGGATACGATAAGCTTGTGAGAAACGTGACACGACCAAGTCCATAAACTACGTGTCTGTTATGAACAACCATCCACAATCTACTTATCTTTCGAAGTCCTTACTCTTCGCTTTATTTAATATGCAAATGTATACAAATACGTTAAAGTCTGAGGATATATGATAAAAAAGACAAAAGGGATAAGCTGCATTGCCACTTTTGAAAATTGGTTAACTACTGGTCTTCTGAATAATTGCAAGTATTTGATACAGACGTGACAGAATTCTGTCAGTGAACAGACGTATATAAAAACAAAATGTGACTTGTCATTAGAAATCTTATTACACTTGTCGTAAAATAAGATGAAAAACAATTCCTCGAAATCAGCTCACTAGTACGTCAATGTGCTAATCGAATGCAAGCACGAATATACGATGGCCCAATGACAACCGATTCCTAAAGGTGCCGACAGAAAGACAGAATGATGAAGAAGACCAGGATTGCATCAATGGCGAACATGGACCAGTGTGCACACGTGCGGAAAGCACCATATAATTTACGCAAGAGATGATTTCCAAGTGTCTTCAAGTACCAATAAGAGGCATGGAGCTGAACAACGGAGGAATACTGTCTACAAGCTGTGTCGAGCAACTCCTTATCGTTTATTTAAATCTGTGATATTAATTATTATTATATATATACAGTAATTTAAATACATTTTTTTACGTATAATAATTCCTATATAAGTATTTGTTAATGTAAATATCTTCAATAATTAGTATTTTCATTTCTTATAACTATTCATTTTTTGATAGGTCACCTATAGCTATGATATTGTCAACGTTACATAAATGTGAATAGATCCCAACAAAAGAATATCATGAGATATATTATTGCACTTTTTTCTATAATGGTGATTATTACTCGTTTATTTATTATTTAATGTGTATTCTTCTTCTTTTTTCGTAAGTTTCCAAGCAACTTACCAGAAATTTCTTTTGTGCTTATCACCTTACAAATTCCATCGCCTATTTTGCTTCTATACGTTCTCTTCTACTAATAACGTGTATTTTTCCGATACTTTCGAGACAAAGACCTACCAGTCTGTGCAATACTTTGGATATTGCCGGCTTGCAATTGTTGTCCCCACATGGTGTAAACATTCAAAGCGATCATGAAAACGAGATAAACTCCGACACTTTACATCAGTAACCATTCGATACAACTGCGTTCACTTAGAATCACCAACGAATAGCTGTATGCAGACATTCCTCATATCCAGCATCCTCTGCCTAATGTTGACCTTAACTGTCCAAAATGCGTAACTGGTTAAACGCTGACGTTTTGATTAACAACGCATTACTGTAGACTGTTTTCATTTCATGCCAACATCTCTTCGTGAATTATGTGACATTTGTACACTTGCCACTGACTTTGCAAACTATAAGAAATCTGTTCATCATCCTGCCCTCTAATTTCTCTATTAGCATCATTCACTCTTACAGTTCCTATAACCAAGATCTTTGAGACTTCAAGTGACAGCGACTAAATATTTCAGGAGGAAGAGCAGGAAATAACTCAAGTGTAACACGACGAAAATCGACATCAAATAGCAGCTGATGCCGCATTAGCGATATTCTCATACTTCAGTTCTTTTCCCATATAGTTCAAAAGGATCACAGAATAATAAGGAGATCCATATATTGAAGTGCAAATCACTCCTCAGACGACTACTTCTCAGCCTTTTTATTAGCTATTATTATTTACTATATTGTGCAATGTACCCAAAATAAATATCTCTTCCAGTGAATATTTGAGATATTAGATGTTTGTGTCAAACAGAAAAAATTACCATGCGGTTCCACTAGTTAAGACTGCAGCAAAAAAATCAATGACATGAAACACGTATCTGAATTATAAAACACACTGACTATTAAAATAAATTATAAGTCTACTCTGTGTTCTGGTTAATAGCGAAAAATCTATTCGCATTCGCCTTGCATCTGCTCGCGAACACACTTAATAAGATAACTCGAGAGTTGGCTAGATCTGACTCACGTCATGTTCTCGCCCATTCGCACAACGAGCGGGGGCACCCGCCCGCCTATCGCCGCAGCGGTGTCAACGTGACGCAACAGCATATAAGACGCGTTCTTAACATGTAGTCTGCGTGAAAGACTATTAGAACAGAGAAAGCTCAAATGATACTCGATAGTCTCCCCCGCTTGACGTAACACTATTAAACAGCCATTGCAGTGCCCATTTCCGCTAGCAATCGCTGGTGATGATGTGTGACGGATACACATCCGAGAGGGGAAAATACCGCCTCAGAGAATTCACTTGTTACGTTCCTATATTGTTCGAGAAAATACGCAGGAGTGATTAAGAGTGCCCTGGCTGGCTCCTAGCGATAATAATTGTATAGTAAAATCGTGAACACCCTCAAGGGACTCTGCCCACTTCAAAAAGGCGTAATAATTTCACATACTTCAAAACCCAGCAGCAAATATTTTATTCCACTCATGACAAAATTAAGCCAACAGAGTTTTTTCCACAAACTATTCGAAGACCTGGTCCTAGTATAAAATACCGCGCCTGAGTGATTAGGCGCGCGGTATCTCAAAAAGCATTATCACTTTTTGTATCTTTTGGTCACGGTACCCGCCGCTCCCTGATTGGGGTCTAATTCATGCTATGCTCGACTAATCTATCTTAAGACGGGATATATCGATCGCCATGTATAAACCGCGTATGTACTGTAACAGTATTTCTTTGACTTTGGAGATTTGCTTTCTCGGTTATTTCTGAATCTTCAGCGCATTTCTTGGATGGAACTCAGACGTGATTTCATTTGTGGAATAGGTCTGGCGTTTCAAGGTCGCTGTGCTATGACCAGTTACCTATTGACTTACCTGCCAAGAAGAAGGAGAGAAGTGAGGAGCAGAGGGGGGGAGAAAGAAGGAGGAGGGGAGAGAGAGATACAACCAAGGAAGAATAGAGGGTGCGGACAAGACAGGAAGCAAGACAGGGGAGAGAAGAAGAAGAAGAAGAAGAAGAAGGAGAGGAGGTGAGGGGGAGGAGAGAAGGAGAAGAAGAAGAAGGATAAGGAGGTGAGAGGGAGGGGAGGAGGAGAGAAACTAGAGCAAGAGAAGAAGGGCCCAGAACGACGGATAGACATGAATAAACGACGAGATAGAGGAGAGAGAGGACGAGCGGTAGAGGAGGTAAGTGGCCAGTGGAGGAGGGGGCAGAGAGAGGAGAAGCAAGATGCAGGACGGGTTCGTACTGATAAGGAATTTCTTTCTGTCGTGCCTTGGCGGCAGATTCCGACCCAGGTTTCCATCGTAGAGGAGAGCGTGTGCGCTGCGGATCAAGGGCCAGCTGCGCTGCGAACAGCCGCCTCGCACAGACTAACGCGGAGCCACACGCGAGCTGCATCGCGAACAAAGCGCGACCAGAGAGCTCGCTCATTCCGACAACAGCAAAAAATCCCATCTCCACGCACTGCGCGCTAAACTAAGCAAGGCGCAGGACCGCCGTCTCCGCGGCAACACGCCGACGTCACCGCCCGGTATTGAGCCGCCCGTGTGCCCGCCCCGCCGCCCGCGGAACGCTGATACAAACGGCGCACCGCCGCGGCAACGCCCACCGTCTCTGCCACTACGGAGGCAGATAGAGGACAGCGAGGCCCACAGCCGAGAAGAGCGGCGAGAAGTGACAGGAAGCGGGTGAGGAGGCTGAGATGAAGGGCAGTGACACGGTATGAATGCCGACGATGCAGCGCATGTTACCACCGTGACGGGGAGAACGCAGGGATGTCCCACTCCGCGACGGTGGAGGAAACTAGAGACGATTGGTATAACACGGGAGACACAGACCGTAGACCAGGCGTCCAAGTGTCGGAAGTTACCAGGCTTGCGCTGTGATGTGATCGGAGGAATGTCTGGGATGGAGGATCGAAGGACTTCTAGGAGGAGGGACACGGCTTGTTCTCATGGTCCTGTTGAACGTGACCGTCGGTTTACTCGATTCAAGACACACGTTAGTTACACTCCATAACAGTCGACAATTTTATTACTCCAAATATCATAACTATGACCTATGGAATCTCTGGCGCGCCATATTCACACCTTTCTCTTAACACCGTATTCCCTAGGTACACTGTACCTATTCTTCTCTACACGACATTTTATAATTCATAACTTAAATAACAATAATTAACAGTATAAAGCTAATATAGCAATAATAACATATATAAACTACTATACACCACATATGCCGAGAACCGAATTGAGCCAGAGTCGGAGTCATCATAGGTAGAGAGTATCGTCCCATTTTCTGACTAGAATAATCTGGTTTGAGTTCAATATAGAAAATTAACCCAGCAGTACGCCACAATTAGGTTACAGTATTATGGCTTCCTTTCGCATTCCTTCATCCTAACATAGCTTCAAGCGTGCATGGAGATAAGTAAATAGCG
>BOPP01000007.1:16714527-16736269 GCA_017312745.1 Gryllus bimaculatus | reverse complement strand
TTTACTTAGATATGTACTTTCATATTAATATGCATCTCCTACATATGTTAAATGTGAATCATCTCTGTATAGTGGCCGTAAAACTCTGCCCCGGAGCGAAAGCTCATTAGCAGAAAACATAAATTATATGTATTTATTATTATTATTATTATTACTTTACTATATTATATTATTATTATTATTTTATTATTATTAATTATTATTTAGAGGAAAGCCTCGTACGCAAATCCGTGGACCGTCTGTTGCGCTTACTGTTGCGGCATGCGCTGGTAATTGGTCGGATAAAAAGCCGGCAGAATACCGATCAGAGAAGCCCTGAGTGCTCGATTCTCCTCCAGACGCACTAAATTTTGACGTAAGCTATGCAGATAACTGTCGAAAAAACTGTCACTGTCCGGCGAACTGGGAACGTCCGGTCAGACAGGCAAATTTTGGTTTGAAAAACTAAACGGGTACGATGGAGAATATTTACGCAATTTAACGCCATCCGTCAAAACTCCTGCCACCTTCGGTGAGTGAACTCTAGACGCACCAATCAGAGGCACTGCAGTTACATCACTGCCGCCGGTATCTTAAGGCATAGATGGGCTGCTGGATGGGTTTCGTCGGTGTGATACGACACTTATTTCGGCTCGCCTCCGCCACGAACGGCGGCGTGCGGCGGCGCGGCGTCGCGACGGCAGGTGCGTGCGCGGACAAAAGGCGCGCGCGTGTGGCAGGAATAAGCCCCGGGCGCCGCGACGCTCGCTTCAAAGGCGCCGCCGCCGTCGCCACGTGGCCCCTCGCCAGGGCCGCCCCGTTTTTTCAAGGCACGACCACGCCCACACCTCGAGCCCGACAATCGCCACGGCCTGCGGGGGGAGGAAGGGCGCAACAATCGCAAGGCCCTCGCTTTCACCGAGAAATGCGTGCGCGTTGCGCAAGGTTCCGCGCTTAGGGAAAAATTCATGCACACCGTACAAAACCGTCTAGAGAGGCGTGCCAACAATCGTCAGAGTTTTTCTTCAATGGAACTGTGTTAGCTGTGTCAGATTCATTGGTCAGGTGCGCCTAGACAAAAACCTTGCACAATCCAACACCTCATTCATCAAGGCCCTTGCGGGAGAGACCATGCCCAAAATCGTCAAAGCGGTGAACATGGTTCGGCGGTTGACGCGCGACCGTCGCCAGGCCGCTTATAGGGAAAATCCATGGAAACAAAAGACTTCACTGAAAGAGCAACGACTGACCAACAATCGTACAAGACAAGATCACGGTGAAATGCGGTAAGCGATCGCATGAAGGGGGAAAAAAATGAAACGAAATGATTTGAACTACACCGTTGCAAGGCGGCTGAAATGCAGTTTGTATCAGATTCTCACGCGCCACCGATAGTAGAACACACCAAATCGGTATTGAGGGGATTAATGCGAGTACAGAAGGAAAACTATGGGTAAAAAGAAGGATAGAAAAGGTTTTCCTGCAAGGCATAAGAACATACACGCCAGATTTTTTCAAGGCTGAATTGTTTTTGCATAAAATGCGTTGGTATTGTGTGTGGACAGACTCAAGAATGTTTAAGGAACGGAGAACCGAAGGCTTAAGCCTCGTCCCGACACTTGGACACGCGTAGCGAAGCGTCACAATTTCCACGGGTGCGGGGCGTCGCGGTCGCGCACTCTGTGGTACGTACCACGATGAATCGTTTCGTAATCCACAGCGCCCGTAAATGATCGGATACAACTGCATTCACACTTGTAAGCTTAAAAGATGAATAGATGGGAATTAATTGTTGGGATGCACCACAACTCGGCGGTTCGGTGATGAGCAGGCGTAACGAGCTGTTTATACCATTTTTCTGACACACACCCCATTATGTCGTGAAATTTTTATGGACATAAAATCCTTCAATAAGTCGTCCTCGCTGGGGAACTTAAGCTGGATGTCCAGTGGTTAGATTTTCTGGCACTGAATGACCAACTACAAGAAGCCTCTGGAGCTATATTCAATAAGCTGTTTCATCGCCCACGGTGATAGCTTCTTTCTCCGCTAGAATGGTGAAAGACGTAGAGAAAGTTCGCGTGGTCAACAGGGGAAGGGCAGGGCTGATGGCCGCAAGTCTCGCCACGTAAAATAGGATCATGAATTGTATTGGATAATCTTACCCAAAAATATGGATTGTGAGAATAAACAATATTCCATTCACTGGATCAGTGCCTTCGTTATCAAGATATATTCTCCAACCACTTCAGCTTAGAAATATCAAACATGAGAATTTAACGATCTTATAGCGATCATGGATCCTAATACTACAAATAGGAATAACGGTGAAGATAATATATGGCGTGAAAGGATAATAAAAAAAAATGTTAAAAGTGTACTACAATACATACGAATTATCATGGCAGTGCTTTCAAGATTCTTCTGTTATCAAAGGCGAGTTATTCTTTTATAAGAAAAAGAAATGTAGTGCGTCGGTGTTATTTACGCAAGTGCATAGCAAATGAATTCTTCTGCACACTCGCTGTCACTTGTCGCCGCTTGCTTTGGATCAAACTCTTGCCGCCACGCTGCGCCACACCCATTTCGTCCGCAGGCGCGGCCTGGTTGCAGCTTTTCGCCCCGGTGTTGCAAACCATTCAAGAAATGTCCCCACACGTTGATTAATCTAATCGAATGGATATTTGGAGAGGAAATTTAGTTAAATGTAACAGCGTGAATTTATGATACTAACTTTTTCAACGAAAAATATATTAAAATAGTAATTCTGTAATTAAATTACTCGTCCAAAATGTTTGTTTTTCTAACCAATATTATGTTCTATAAAGTGAAAATTATACCATTTCTTAGTTTGTTTGCAGGTAGTAATTGCAGAAGATGCAGACGATTTGAGTTTCCATGATCCTAAACCAATGAATATTTTTAAAAAGAGACTAAATATTATATGGACAAATCTGAATACTGGCAGTTGGTAAAATGAAATGAAGATTTCTTGTGGAAAATGAAGGAAAATGAAAGGGGTAAACAAATATAAATACCTTGGTGTACTTTTTAACAATAGGGAATAGCCATGACGAAATTGAGAGACGAAATAAGCTTGGGAGAAACGTGAACACGAAGTATATATCTGTTTATGAACAAAACATCACTAAAACTACTTAAAGTCTTTACTCCTCTGCTAGTTAAGAGTGTTAAACATACGGTTTCAGAGTCTGGAGATCGATTAAAAGAACAAAAGGGAAGCTGCTGGCCTGCATGGGACTGACTGGCGTAGAAGCTGCTGTTATAGCAGACGTGACAGGAACAGAAACGACGATATAAGAAATAAAAATGGATGTCAAGATTATCCTTGACAATGGAAAAACAATCGTACTGGTACGGTCCATGTATGCGAATGACAGACGAAAGATGGCCCAAAACGAGTCCTGAAAATGGGTCCGACAGAAAGACGAAGAAAGGAAGACAAGACTTGGCATGCAGCAGGGAGTTGCAAGAGGCTTAATAACGGCAAGAGAATGGCTCAGAATGATCTATGGTCAATACGAGAGGCATGGAGACTGAGAGCGGAAGAAACGGCCGACAGCTGTCGAGCAACTCCGTCTATATATATATAATAATATATATTATTATATATATATATATATACTAATATATAGTTTGTATTCCTAAATTAGGTTTTTCATTTCTTTAACATACTTCATTTTTGGTAACAAGTATGTATTTTCAGAATGTTACTAAATGATAGAGAATCCCACACATAGATATGCAAAGCATACTATTAGCACTTTTTTTAAATGGTGGAATAATCCGTTTATTTATATGTGTATTCTTTCTTTTCAAAGTTTCCAAGCACTACCAAAATTTCTTTGTTTCATCAACCTAAAGAATTCCTCGCATTTTCTTCTATTTTTCCTCTTTACAGTATATTTCCTCAATTTTCAGGACAAATACACATCTGGCATACTGCATTGCCCGGCTGGCACATTTGTCCCCCGCGGTCTACATTCAGCGATCATGAAACGAGATAATGCCGACACTTTACATCGTAAACGCAATGTGTCGTACAAACTGCATCACTAGAATCATGAGAATAAGTGGATGCAGACGTTAGTCTCAGACTCTGCTATGCGACCGTTTAACTGTTTGTAGTATACATGCATGGCGGATAAGAGACGTTTGATTTAAGCACGCATTAACTGTAGATGATTTTTTTTGCTGCGATTCTACTTTTCTTGAATTTGTGACATTTGTTGCCACGTTATAAAATCTTTTATATCCTGCTATCCTATTGATCAATGTCCCACTACAGTTCCAAACCAGCCTTTGAGGACTCAGGCGAAATCAGGAGGAGAGAGGAAATATTCAGGAGAAAATACGATCATAAGCAGGTCGATTGCGATATTCTCAGTAACTTCGACGTGTTTTTCCCCATATGTCAATATTCACAAATAATATGATTGCATATATTCTCGAGATAACTAGCTTATTACTATTTATATATTCTATTATGAATGTCACAAATTTTTACCAGTGAAAATATTTGAATATAGATCGTTTGTTCGAACAGAAAAATTAATCCGTGGCGGTCGCACTATTAGACGAAAAAAATTCATGACATAAATTCTTCAAATAAAACACACACAATTATACAAGTCGACTTGCCGTGTGATCAATAGAGAGAAAATCTATGGGTTGACTTGCACTTGGCTGCGCGAACACAATTAATAAGAGAACATCGGAAGTTGCAATCTGCCCACGTCTGTTCTCGCCCATGTCGAGAGACGTGGGTAAGCATGACTCAGCACCATAGAAGCGTTCATTGTAGTTGGCATAAAAACTATAGACAGTAATTCAAAGGAAGAGTCTTCCCTCCTTACGTAACACTATTAAAACAGCATTGCATTTCAAGTCCGCTAGCAACGCTGTGAGATGTGGGTTGATTAACACACGAGAGAGGGAAATCCCTGAGAATGATTTCGATCATTTTCGCGGAGATTAAAAGTGCTGCCGTTTCTAGCGATAAATAAATGTAAGTAAATTAAACTACCTCAAAGCTGTCATATCAAAAGTATAGTTTACACTCAAAACCAAGCAAATATTTTATTCCACTCATAAAATAAAAACCACAGAGTTATTTATACATATAAAATACCAGTTTAAGGCGGGTATCTCAAAAACATTATCACTTTTTGTATCCCCGATTTTTTGACGCCCCTCCTGTGGCTAACTCATATGCTGCGACTAATTCTATGCTTAAAGAGGCGGTATATATCGATCCGCCATGGTGGATAAACGGTAGTACTGTAACATCAATTCTCTTTGACTTTTAATTTGCTTTCCGTTATTTTGATCTTCAGCCATTCTGGACCTCAGACGTGATTTCATTTGGGGAGATAGTCGTGCTTTGTAATCCTTGCTATGACCATTACCTAGAAATTACCTTCCAGAAGAAGAAGAAGAAGAAGGAGGAGGAGGAGGAGGAGGGGGAGAAGAAGGAGAGGGGGGAAGAAAGAAGAAAAAGGAGGAGGGGGAAGAAGAAAAGGAAGAGGTCAGGAGGAGGAGAAGAGAGAAGAAAGAAGAGAAGGAAGGAGGAGGAGGGGAGGGGGAGGAGGAGAAGAAGAAGAAGAAGAGAGAGGAGGAGGAGGAGGGGGAGGAGGAGAAAGAAACAAGAGAAAGAAGGAGGGGGAGAAGAAGAAGAAGAAGAAGAAGGAGGAGGACGGAGGAGGAGGAGGAGGAGGAGGAGAGGAGGAGAAGCACGAAGAACGGTGGTGTCGAGAATTTCCTTCGTTCCTTGCGCTGACGACATGACCCTCGAGACCCAGGTTTCCATCGTAACGAGGAAGCACGTGTCACGGCGGCGGCCTGGCTTGCGAAGGCCGCTCCACATAGACACTGCGGAGCCACCGCGTGCCAGCCGAGCCGCCTGCTCGCACCCGCAACCATTCCTCCGCGGCCCTTACAGGCGCCGCGTTTCCGCGCTCACGCCTGCCGCCCGTCGCCTGTGCCCGCGCGCCGCGGCTGATCAAACGGCGCACCGCCCCGGACACGCCCCTACTCCGCACTCGGGCGCAGCGGCCCCGCAGATGCGCGGTGCAGGGGCGGGCTGAGGAGGCTTAGGGCGGTCACTTGATGCACTGCAGCGCTCCGACTGGGGGGCGCAGGGTTCACTCTAAGCGGTGGCAGGCATTTTCAGATTAACTACATGGCTAGGTCGAATTCAGTCTCGCTGTCTGGTGGAGAATTTAGAGGCCGGCTGGTTCTCATCGTGTAGTTACCTTGGTTTCTCGATCACCACTAGAACAATGCAAAGCAGTACCCAAAGCAACTTGCCATGGACCGCGCGCGATCTTTCCTTCCATTCCTTGTCGCTATCCTCACACCTGTACTTCAAACTTAGCATGCACTACACTACCCCACTTGCGGGAGACCGTCGGGAGCTTGGAGGGTATCCTGGCTGGGGCGGTGCCCGTTGCTGTACTTGGTTGGGAAAATTCCGGTAGCGACGGTAGCTCGCATCTCACTAATAATAAACGAAATCCAGCGATGAACGATCAGCCGCACCTTCGAGGAAAATATTAACTACACTTCGGATTAATGATTGCAGTTGACGCGCAGGAATCATCAATCAATCAATAACAATGCATCTCTGGCAGAGATTCTTGAGGGGGAAAACCCGAAGGCAATTGCGTTGATCTCACGTATCGATCGGGAGAAGTACCTACTATTTCCCAGGAAATAAAACACTACATTACGTGACTGAAGACCTCGCAAGGCGATGCTCCCTTGCATCAACACTCCTTCATTCGTACATTCTGGGAACTAATGAGGTCGCTCTCGTTTTTGGACATTGCAACCACACGCACACATACACTACACGTTACGCCACTAAATATCTCGCCAGCTCGATGCTGCTGGAATCAATACCCAACTTATTCATCAATAAATTCATTCATTCACTCATTCATTCATTCGATTAGGAAATTCACAAAGTGCTCCCTTTCGGGCGTTGCCGGGCGCCATGGCGAGCGCGCGCTGCCGGTAACCCGACTAGAGCGAGCGCCATGTGCGCAGACGTGGTGTGTGTGTGCTGGGGGGGGGCGGGAGGCGAGACAATGGGGCCGCAGGAGGCCTGGGGGCGGCGGTGAGCGCGGGTGATGGATGGCGCTGTCGCGGCGCGTGCCGACGAGAAAGGGAAGGCTGCGCCGGCACAACCCCCCCACACACACAACACAGGGAGAACCACGCACACACAAAGGGCCTTATCACAGAAGTTTGAGGATCAATCGTCCCCATAGAAGACTTCCTCAATACTGTAATCTTCGGATAGATCTTCTCAATGCTCTTTAATTTTGCTGGTTTTACGCTTCTCAATCGGTAACCCCACTTGCTCGGAGATTGCAGACGACTCTCCGGCGCGTGAATCGGCCTAGCTGTCTCGGCCCGGTGGTAGAGAATCCTGCCAACGCTGGGGAATACAAACCTCGGAGCTGCGGGGTGAGAAGGCACGCGTTTGGAGCCACCGCTTCGAGCCAGAGCGCTGGGTGGAGGCTGAGCGAAACTTAAACATCTCGGCGCGCTGCAGGCATTCGGCCGCCAGGGGGCGCGTGGGGGGGGGGGGCGGGGCGGGGGCGGGGCCGGCGTAATTGATTTCACGGGGGGCGGACCGCGCCGGGCGCTAATGCAATTTAGCGGCGCGTCATGCGCGGCGCGCGCCCGCACGCGCCCATGCTAAACTAACAAAGTAAAACTAAGGAGAATGTCTAAGAAGACCTAACATACACAGTTATTTGCCATCACACATTTGCAATTCTCTAGACGTTTGCGGAAGCAACGCACACTGGAGGGAAAAGTCGCCAGTACTGCAGCAGGTACATTGTTGCAGTCAGTTATTGTCCGGTTGGCAAACGAGTATTTACCTACGTCGGTTTTGTGATTCCTATATTTGATTTTGTATGGATGATCTCCTCTTCCGAAATATTGAGGGTGCCCTATCCTAGTTCGAATGTCATTTAACGCTTTACATTCAGTGTACGCCGTACCTTCCTCTTCCTTGTAATATTTTTTCTCCTATTTACACTTACGTGCATCACACTGCCACACAGGCAGACTAGTCCGGAGCTTAGTGTGTTCTGGCTGGGGCGGTGCCCCGCTAGTGGGAGACACCTGGTTGGGGAAAACCCTCTAACCGGTGGGTGAGTCGGCGTCCGAGACCGCCATCTAACGGGAGAAGATCATCGCCAATCCCGCGATAAAACATGTACTACACTTACGGGGCTGAGTGCACCTTTGAAGTTGACGCTCCCGGATTCACTAGTCAATCAGTCAATCTAAACAGATGCCTCGGACATTGGATCTACTCAGAATCAGGTATGGTAATCACCTATTGAGTCTCACGTTACGAATTAAGTACTGTAGCCCAAGACGTTAAATGAAACTGAAAACGTTCTTAACTATTTCCACTGCTGTTATTTGCTTTTACTCAGACATCTCCACGTCTGAACGATATTACATGCAACAATGATCTAGCGATCACTTGTTACCTTACTTTTCAAAGATAAAGTGTTTGCTAACAGTTTAATAAAATTGTCTGAAAAAAATAGAAGGTTGAATAAACATCTTAATAAATGATAAATGCGTTCCTTCGTGAAATTAATCCAGAGATGAAAAATATTCCGTGTGACTTCTCGCCTGAATGTCGTAGTGTCATCCCCTCTCCTAACCTCCAGGCGCCAAAGTTGGCGATTTGCTCGTTAAAAAGTTAGTGTCCGTCGACTCGGAAATGCCGACTGCCGAACACTTTGGGGTCGAGAAATGTGAGAGAAAGTTCCAAAGTTGTCCATGCCCCACATACCAAAGTCGAAATGACAGATTTATTGCGAAGCTACGCGAAAGAACTGCTTCGGAGGCGTGTGGAAAACGATGTTAAAACTTGACGGGAATATTTTTGTCGCGAAAGACGTTTGCAGTTTTGAGGAAACTATTGGAAAGCGTCGGTAGGTCATGTACCATTCGCCTGTCACGTTAAGTCGCACTCCTGGCATGAGATTTCAACTTTTCACTTTATTGTTTTCAAATGTCTTGGTTTAGAAAAGTTTATAAATTACTGCTAGATATACACGACGATACACAAAACACGTTCCGTCTAACCCTTTCGGATGCGGACTGAATGTTATAACTACATTCCAATCGATATTTGATCAATGACGTAGGAGCGCAAACACACAACGTGCTTAGCAGCGGCGATTGTCTCTTTACAGTATAATAAATACACATGCAAAGATAACACATAAATGTGTGTAAATAAGCCAGATGGCAATGTAAGAAAGACGTGGATACGAGACAAATGGCAATCTTATCGGTGACCCAATACAAATAGCACGACAGTTGCTTCCAACGCCATGGAAGGGAGCTGGAGAGAAAAATTGGGAGTGAATGACAGAAGGAAGGACAGAAAGACAATGCGTTACAAAGTTGTTTTCCTTTCATTGCTAATGCGTTAGGCATTTTTTTTGTATTTTTGTGAAAACTCTAAAATACATCAACCAAATTTCGTTCTCGCATCTCGGCCTACGGCATGTTAAGATTGTAGTGAACCTCTGGGAGTTACTGTTAAGGCCATCAATTCTGTTATAAATTACAACACATTCATAAAAGAAAAATATTATTTTTATTTCAATACGTTTTACATTTTTCTTTTTGACGATTGAAACTAATATATTTACTATCTCCTGTCCATGGTTTGTAAATTTTCAAGTGTTAAATTAATTATTATCTGCTCCAAACACTAACACTTACATTTTTGGTTTACTATATCAGAGATTCATTGTGATTGAATTCATTATTTCAGAGAGACCGTACGTTATATGACAATCGTTGGAACAAGTAGTAGAATCGACGGAATTCTAGATTTTAATACAACCGTTCTTTCTTCACGCTCGATGTTACGTTGTTCACATATTTTAAATATCTAATACAATGTCTAAAACCCCTGAATGTCTATTGCACTGCTGGAGCAGATTATTAATTTTGTAATCTCTTCATCACTCTTGTTTAATCTTGTTTTCTTAAATCCTTCGGAATTCACTAGTTTTCAACTTGCGGTCCTCGTCAATGAAGATGTCAAGCTCGACAGATGTTCGATAAATCGATGTTGAGAGTTCACTATAGTCGAATTTTCTGGTGCGTATTTGTTATGTACGTCAGGAGTCGTGGCTTCAGTTTACTATATCCCAGATCACTATATTCAGAGTCGTCTGTATTTGCCAATTTTTTACGCATTCATCACGGCAAGTTTCGAGACTTGTCACCATTTGTCAGCATACATTAAGGAGCTGTTCGAATATCCAAGAGGCATCTCCACATAAATTAATTCCCCGTGCACGAGCTGGTTCATTTTCAATTCGCCGAGACCGCGACGTCCATTTACATGATGCGATCGTTGCGCAAGTGCAGTGATTCCCGTGAATTGGCATTGAGACGCCATTGAGATGCGCCACCGAATCCGCATTCGAACATGCGTAACCCTATCGATGGCGCGTCTCGAGTGTATCCGCGATGGACAGACGGATCCTTCATTAAGATTCCCTCCTCGACCGAGATTCGAGATTACATGCGTCGCAGTGTTTTTAAACGTGGCATTGATTTGGTTGCACGTCTGGTGTTCGCAATCTGAAATATTTCTGACTAAAGTATTAGCGAAGTTCAATATAACATTTTAAAACGTGTTTTGCTACAGATACTATCAACTCAAATATCATGCAGCATGCTCGTATTTTTAGTGAGGAAAATACTTCGACGAAAGATGTTAGGACATAATACTTCGACATGAAAACGTAACTTCAGTGAGTAAAATTACAGGTTTGTATAAATAATCATTCTGTAAAATAGGAACTACATTAAAAATGAATTGTGTTAATTAACATTGATGCATATTTACTACAATAGATGTTTAAGTAAAAAACTAGATGTAATAGCTCATCAGAAGAATCAGTGGATATGCAGCATATACGAGGAGATCCGAGGGTTTGGGTCCAAAAGATGGCAGATTTTCGGCAGTAGCTATATTACTAGATTGAATTCATCCGCTGTTTGGAGGGTATTTGTAAAGGCTCTGATTGATGCTAATCCGTGCTTTCTCTGATTAATGCGAATGCCGGAGCAGCTTCCTAAGAAATGGGCCACGCACCGCACGTGATCTTCCACTCCTCATTGTTGTCCCCTCCTCTCCCCGGACGCACGCACGCACATTGAAGGCACTGCACGATCTCGCATGCGGGGAGCTTGCTCGCACACTTAGTCCCTGCCGGGGCGGTGCTCCGCAGGTGGAGATACCTGGAAGGGGAATCGCGCGAGTCGAGCATCGCGAGTGGGCGCTATATCGATTTCACGGTCCAGCATGGCATCAACTAAACAAATGGTTAGGGGCGGATATTAGTCATCAAAATATCACCAAAAATGATAAATTATATGCTCTTAAAAGGTTTTTAAAATGCCCTGAAAGCAAAGAAAAATGACGTAAAAATGTGATGACAATCAGTTCAGATAAACAGCTCTAGCTGTTGGATATGTTACTGATGTGATGAAGTCTTCTTCATTTTGTTCAAGTGAACTCAGCTTGCAAACCTTTGGTTCGGACTGAAGCAGGAAACCTGTCTTTGGTTATTGCAGTAACCGCCGAACCGACAATGTTCCTGATGGCGATCCCATCGAATCGCATAAGCTATTCAAGGATTCTGTGAAGCACGTTTGTTGTATCTCGTAATTACTATTTGAACAAAGTACCATTAAAATGATATGAACATCGATGAAATTGGCGAATAATGCTTTAAAATTGACGGAAAAAGGTTGAAAAGACTTACTTGTTGAAATCGAAAAAAATGCACAAAAATGTCATGTAAAAAATCGGTAATTTCCTTTTTTCATAACATAAAATTAATGTCTGTACTAAAAGGCATTTTCCTAAGTGAAAAGAAAAAATTGACATTTCATTAAAATCCTACCCTTACTCATGACTAATAGCCACAGTTATTGACGCGCCCGGAATCAATACTCATTCATTCGGAATTAATTGAATAATTTAGTAATTACCCAAGGTGGATCAAAAGAGAAATTACTTGTTTCCCAGAAACGACTCTTGATTTATTTACTAAAATGTAATTAATTTGTGTGTAAGCTTGCCAAAAGTAATTTTGCTTAAAAATCCTTAAATGAGTTTTCTTCGCAATGCCACCATTCCAATGTCAATACCGAATTCTCAATGTTTTAGTAAGAACCTTGTTAGTGTTTCATTTTTGCTCTGAACTCAACACACTTTAAAAAGTTTTAAGTAAATTCTCACACTCAATGCAAGCACTTATGTAAAACTATAAGATCCCTAGTGCTTTTTGCGTGCTCCATCTGCATTCAGGTGTCAGAATCTAATACCAAGACAGTCCCAAGAACCAAAACAATTTTTTTCTGTACAAGAATTGGCAATTTTTACTGTAGCATATATTCTGTAGTTGCGTAGGAGGAATTAAAACTACTGAATTAATAAAAGCCACCTGCGACAAACATGTTCCGACAAAATCCACTGACTTTCAAAAATGTAACAAACTGCTCGAGAACAACAAATAAAATACTCTCGTGAAGACTGCACTAATTCTAATTATTTAATAAAAACGAATGTTGCAATAATATAATAGAGATATTCAGTGTACAACAGTTCTTTGTGAGCGGAAAAAGAAGTTTCTGTTCCGTGAGGCAACTCGTGAATAGTAAATATTTAATGGCAGAGGCCTCTTCCTTAGAGCTTTCCTGTCGCATGACCTCAATTATCGTAATTGTAATCGTAATTGTCGTAAGCAGAGACGCATAAGATTTCAGTCGGTACATGCAGTATGTTAATAGGTAGAGTATTACAATCAAATATTGGCGGGTTTTTCTCAGGCAATATGGAAACGTTCCCAAAGTTTTTGTATCTTTCCCGTGTTCCTGGGACGAATCTGTGGGCATTACTCACGTGCGCAGAGGTTATATAATCTTCCGTCAATATAGGTTTGTTATATTCGAAATTAGTAATGTAGATAATCATTGATCACCCTTAGATTGATAATAGTTATTTGTGCAGTAAGGCCATTATAAATGTTCTAATAATCGACCGGTGGAAATCATTAAAATCGGTTAACGCTTATAGCACATACAAAACGCTTTTTAACTTAATTTTAATGATTCAAATTTACTTATTTACTCATTAACTATATCTCAACTTGACTCGATTCTTCTTTTAATATTTCCCTCCCATAATTCCCTCCACAAGAGAACTCGTAGCATCATTCAACTGTTTTCATATATGAATTCAATTGAATTAATGCCTTATTTTGATTGGCGAGACTCGGGCCATCAGGCCCGCTCTTCCGCAAATTTCGCTACGCTTCTTTCACCAACTAGCGGAGAAAAGTATTTCTTGGGCGACGAACAGGCGATTTGTATTTACATCACAGGCGACATTAGGCTTGAGAATCTTTTACATGCATAAACTCTGACTAACATGGGACAGCCGATCTTTTACTTTTGGCAAACCTCCACGGAAGAGGGCGTATAATAAAGGTTGGAGTTCTCTCGGTATTAGAATTGCATAACTGATAATTATAAGTAATAAGATGTTATTATTAATATATAATATAATCACTAAGAATATAAAACTTGTGAGTTAGTATAGTAGTGTATATATATATAGTATAGGTATGGAGAGAGAGGAGAGAGGAGAGATAGATAGATAGACTACGAGTGAATGATACGGATATGTTGAAAGGGCTAAAGCCGAGTGCTCCCGTGGCTGCCGGCGCCCGCTCTTCGTCGGATGGCGCGTCGGCAGTGGGGATCGACAGCTATAGGCTGATTGCGGTCGCGTACTCTGTGCTGATTACTGGGGCGGTGAGCGGCGCCGGACTCCAAGCTCTTCGGCGGTCCATAGCGCGCGCGTCGCCTGCTCCCGCCCGCGCCTCACTGCCACCTGCGTGACCTCCTCTCGCGATGAAGGCTGGGAAGGCCTCCGCGTCCGCGGCCAATGGAGGCCGCGCTAATCGGAAGTTGATTGATTATTGGTGATTGAGTATTAGTTGAGTTCACGGGCAACGCCATCTGCGCCATAGTGACTAAAGTGTAGTGAAATGCATTTTCTTATTGCGAGAAGGTGAAAGTGATGATTTTGCTGATGGACGAGTCGGGTGGTACGCCGTACCCGGGGCGGTGCACATTGTTTAGTGCCACCACAGGTATTTCCACCAGCGGGGACTATTTCATGGCGGACATTGCTCTAGTAGCTTCTAGCCGGCCTCCAGTGTTGTGCGGTAGTAGTTCTAAGGTAAGTGTGGTGTAAGTAACGGTTGGGATAAAATAGAGGAGATGGAAAGAATCGCGTGCGGTTTATGACACCGTTTGTTACTGTAGCGCTCGGCATTCGCCTGGGTGTGATGACGAGAAGCGACGGGAAAGTACAGCTCGAGCAGCCGGTCTCAGAATTATCTCCGGTTGAATTTGACCTAGCTATGTTAGCTATTCTGCTACCTGGGACTGGAACCCAGAACCTCTCAGTCAGAGGCCATGTAGTGACATGACTTGATTGCCCCGAGCCACCTAAGGAGATACGAAATAAGGAGAGTCGTTAAATTTTACGCACATCGACACTAGGGCCGATTATACAGATGTTTGATGATTATATCCACTGCTGCCTCCCGACTTCCGCTACATACAGCGAGACTGATGCTGACGGCCTGAAGCCTGCTATCTGATAACTAATAAGGTGACGAAGATGACTTCAGTTTATTTCACATTTGGCTAAATGCACCGAAAATACTTGTAGGAAATTCAATAGATCGCTGCACATTAACAGGGGAATTTACTTTACTGATAGACGTCTGAATCAATGGTCCGATTTTCGATTTGTAAACGGCATTTTCACGCCTTTAAAATAGATTTAACGCTACGATGACCTTTTTCCAAAAAATCTAAAAAACGCGAATTTGAAATTAGTTCTCAAACTTCTGAGAACAATTTAAAAATGTGGCCATATAGCGCGATGGGATATGCTTCCTGAATCCAACGCCGTGACAATCTGCAAATCGGACGATAGGAGGCGTCGTAAAAGTGAAATTACGAACACGTTTTGCCCCCCCCCCATCTTCTCCTTCTGGCGCCGTTGCGTCACCACCCGCGTTGTGGGCCCTCTCGTCAGCCGCGGTGGCACGGCCAGGCCCGGTGTCGTGCGCCAGCCTCACGGAGGAGGCGGTACTTGCGGGACACGCAAGCACACACTTGGTTTATGCGTTCGTCACTTTGCATCAAACTAGAGATGCTATACTACTATTACAGACCGAGGGTAAACGGTCTGTAAAAAGGTAGTACATAACTACCTTTTTCACATATTTCCGTCTTCCTTCGAATACCATTTTAAACTTTTTTGATGCATTACTCAAATATTGATTCCGATTTTAACTATTTTTTTAAAAAAAAAGAACTAATTGTGTAAATATCCGCATTATTCCAGCTCCTCACATCTATTTTCGATAATTTTACTTCTAAGGTCTTCTGTTTATCATCCACCTTCGGTCTAAGATCTTCCGTTGTCAATACCGTAAAAATGAATGGAGTATACGCCGAGTTCTTTTTATCCGACATCGATTTTTGATCCAAAACATCGTTTATCTGCTTTAAGAGTTCATCTGTGAATCTCTTTTCCCAAGTAAAATAGTCAAGCTAATTTTAAAAATGTTTTCGTACTTTTCGGACAATTTAAAACAATGCATTATTGTGTCTGGGTGACGTCGCGTCGAAGGCTGTTTTGCGACCGTTTCGACACTTTTGTCGTGGTCTTCTCAGGGCTGGTATGCCATACATCTCATGGTGTGGACATGGTAAGACACGACAAGACGTCGAACGACGGCAACAATTTTCGACGCGGCGGTCACCCGGACAGCCAAGATGATGCACATGACTCTAGCCGAGGAAGCCTACGACTTCAACATTTTAAAAAGTGGCAAATAGCGGTCTGGCGAGCTGAATCCTGACTCCAACCGCGTAACAAGCATCGAAATAAGATAGTATGAATCATGACTTATCCAGCGTACTGGGTAAGTTATTTTTGATTAAAATAAATTTGTTATATTTGTATAATTTGAAGGGAATAAATAATTCTGTGAGTCTTTCATACAGACTACGTAAATGAATAAAGGTAATGATGCAATTGATAACTTCTAGATAGCTTGCATTTGGAGCATGTTTTCTTCCATTTTCTTTGTTTTATAAAAAGTGGATTTCTAGAAAAAGTTATCTATAGAAATTGCATCATGCAAACAGTTACCGTGACTCTTTCGTGACATATCGGACACAATGATATAAATAATAATGGAACATTCAACGAGTTTAAAAGCAAGAGAATATTTTTCTGTGAGTATGATCTTAGATACGCTTTACTCTAACGCTTACGCGACGTAATGCAATCTACAACATTCAGAGTAGATAGAGGCGGAGGTTTCTTTCAATGTGAATTATTTTTGAAAATCTTAAAGTATATGCTACAGTAACAACATTTTTAAATCCTTTTTTTCTTTTCCGAGGATGACTTTTGCTGATTGACTGAATCACACGGTATTCGTGTAATTGTGTTGTTATTTGCACAATATCGGCTGTCTCCTTTCTTTTGGTAACGGAATAATTATAGTGCGTTGCAAATCTGTTGTTCACTGTTTTATTTTCGGATCACATTGCATAATTGTGTTAGTTTCTCCAAGATTTTCTTCCCCTGTTATCTTTGAATAGTTCGATTGAATATTATCTACAGCCGGAGACTTGCCATTTTTCAGTTGTTTGTCGCCCAATTATTTCTTCGATCTCAGGTTCTATATCGTAACTCTATATTTATACATTACTCTATTGTAAACCTTATCATATAACTTCTTCGTATTCTTCCCATCTTTTCGTGATCTCTTCTTTTTTGTTGTATTTATTTTGTCGTTTCTCGTTCTTAACATTCGCCATTGTTGGGTCCGTGGTCATATTTCGGATGATCTGGAAAAATTTCTTACTATTCCGTTTCGTGTTAAGTTCTTCACTTCTTCGCTTTTTTCTTGATAACATTTCTCTATCTTGTCTGGTCTGGGCTGGATCCCCGTAGAGTTCTCTGACTTTCGTCTGGTCATTGCTTTCTTTGCAGAGAATATAATGTTTGAAAGAAAGAAATATAAGGACTCGTTGTACATAATAATAATAATAATAATAATAATAATAATAATAATATAATATGGCACGCGTTTGGAGTAAAAACCAAAGTATGTACACTATAGTATTGCTTATATCATACTATATAATCACCGAATCTTCATTTATGTCTGGGTTTCCAAGATTTGTGAAACTTCTTTATATTTCACGAGAAATAAGGTCTATCTGAAGGTCTGATTCAGTCTGTCGATTGTGAAACTATTGAGCGGTTGTTGCTCAAATGCATGGGCGGTTTGGTCTTCTTGCCACCTGCACAAAGGACTAGGGCGGGACTAGGGCACGAACGAGCTGACGACTCGCGTAAAGTGGCCGTGGGAGGGGGCCCCGGATTTCCAAGCCAATATGGCACTGGGACAGTGGTTTGCAAATAGACAACGTGGAGAAAGCTCACACCAAGTTCACTGATGGGTTCGCTTATCTCGTTTTTTTCTCCGCTTACACTTTCTGCTCATGTCCACGTGTCTACTACTTTGTTCATCACCGAGCCACCTCATTCTTATTGTTGGAGCTGACCGATTGCGGGGCTGAGGTATGCACTCAATGTTCTTGAAAGCTGCCCCCTCTCGCCTATCTGCAAATACTAGCTGTCCAAAAATATATACGCCAAGTATCCATAGGCAAGAAATTAAAACATCAAACGTGAATAAGGAAAAATAAGCAATAAGGGATGTCATCAATGTGTAATTTGTATCTCACAATATGGCTTTTCTTTTTGGGAGTACTTAAGGCTGCCGCACAGGCTTTCAAATCCTTCTTTTTTAATTGAAGTCACAGTGTGAACAGATACTTCAGTATAGTTTACTACCGCGAAAATTGCTGTTATGCAGCGTGTGTTGAAGAACGCCTGAATTCTTTTCTTTGTCACATTTAATAACGAGACGTATAGTTTCCTAGATTAACTGTGTATTGTTTGGCTTTACTGCGAACAGAAGCCATACCGTTCACCAAAAGTCACAAACCAAAAATAAAATGAAAACGCTATACACGTGTTACGAACAAGAAGAAAACATGTCACTCCATCATTGAGTTCATGTCTTCTCAGAACAAGAAACATTCTATATTAGATGAAGTGATATTTAACCTCATACAATGTTTTCAAAGCAGATATACTATTTCCTCGACTGTTCGCGTAGGCCGGCAAATTGAAAACACGTCAATATGCTGAATACTTACACTGTATACTTCAGCGAATTCTTTAGTTCTACTCGTATGTACGACAGATGATAGTAATATTTATTTATATGGTTCATTAAAGTTTTGGAAATATTATTTATTTCTGCAATGTAATTGAATTTTCTCACTATTCAACAGAGATTATTGTAAATTGCCGCATTGCGAAAGATGAGGCGTAAAATATTTATCTGGCGTAAGAAATATTCAACAATTGAGTTAACATTTATAACGTCAGAATGTCAATAAGTATTAAATGTACGAATAATTGTTCTACTGTTTTATTAGTTCGGTTTTGGTGTGTACATTTCTTTGACATCTATATGTCTTTAGAGTTACGATTTTAAAATCGAAGCAATGTTTCTTAAAGGCATTTTCCACTCACACTAATCTAAAAGGTTCATTATTAGAGAGCTTTGATGTATGGTGATTTCTCGTGAATGCAGTGCATGTTAAATTGCAGGAAATGGGAGTTTTCTTACCAACAATGATCTTATTAAGCCTACCATGATCCTAGTAAGCAAACTATGATACTTGTTAAGACAACCATAATCCATAAGTGGAAGATCGACCAGCAAGTTCGATGAAGTGGGGTACGACCCACAAGTCGATGGAGTGGGGGATCGACCCGCAAGTCGATCAAGTGGGGGATCGACCAGCAAGTCGTGCAAGTGGGGGATCGACCCAACAGTCGATCAGTGGGGGATCGACCCAGCAAGTCGATCAAGTGGGGGATCGACCAGCAGTCGATCAGTGGGGATCGACGCCAGCAAGTCGATCAAGTGGGGGATCGACCCAGCAAGTCGATCAAGTGGGGGGAATCGACCCACAAGTCGATCAAGTGGGGGATCGACCCAGCAAGTCGATCAGTGGGGATCGACCCAGCAAGTCGATCAAGTGGGGGGATCGGACCCAGCAATGTCGATCAGTGGGGGATCGACCCAGCAAAGTCCGGATCAAGTGGGGGATCGACCCAGCATTCGATCAAGTGGGGGATCGACCCAGCAAGTCGATCAAGTGGGGATCGACCAGCAAGTCGATCAAGTGGGCGGGGATCGACCCAGCAAGTCGATCAAGTGGGGGATCGACCCAGCAATCGATCAGTGGGCGGATCGACTCAGCAGTCGATCAAGTGGGGATCGACCCAGCAAGTCGATCAGTGGGGGATCGACAGCAAGTCGATCAAGTGGGGGATCGACCAGCAAGTCGATCAAGTGGGGATGACCACAAGTGATCAAGTGGGGGATCTGACCCAGCAGTCGATCAAGTGGGGGATCGACCCAGCAAGTCGATCAAGTGGGGGATCGACCAGCAAGTCGATCAAGTGGGGGATCGGACCCAGCAAAGTCTGATCAAGGTGGGGGATCGACCCGCAAAGTCGATCAAGTGGGGGGATCGACCAGCAGTCGATCAAGTGGGGATCGACCCAGCAAGTGATCAAGTGGGGGGATCGGACCCACAATCGATCAGTGGGGGGATCGACCAGCGTTCGATCGTGGGATCGAGCCCAGCAAGTCGATCAAGTGGGGGGATGACGCACAAGTCGATAAGTGGGGGACGACACCAGCAAGTCGATCATATGGGGGGATCGCCCAAAAGTCGATCTATCCTGAGTATTATAGTATTTTGACTATTTTGATATTTTGACTATTTTTGACTATTTTGACTATTTTGACTATTTTGACTATTTGACTATTTTGACTATTTTGACTTTTTGACTATTTTGACTATTTTGACTATTTTGACTATTTTGACTATTTTGACTATTTTGCTATTTTGACTATTTTGACTATTTTGACTATTTTGACTATTTTGACTATTTTGACTATTTGACTATTTTGACTATTTGACTATTTTTGACTATTTGTACTATTTTGACTATTTTGACTATTTTGACTATTTGACTATTTTGGCAGTCAGTCAGTCCTTCTCGTCAGGCAGCCCGTCAAGTCGTTCCGTTTCGTCAGGCCGACTATTTGTCCGACAGGCTGAACTGTCGCGTGCCGTGAGGCGGACTGTCCGTCAGGGCGACTGTCCGTCCGTCAGTCAGTCTGTCCGTCCGTCATCCATCCGTTAGTCCCGTCCATCCGTCCTCAGTCCGTCCATCCGTCCGTCAGTCCCGTCCATCCGTCCGTCAGTCCCTCGATCCGTCCGTCAGTCAGTCGTCCATCCGTCCGTCAGTCCCTCGATCGCGTCTGTCAGTCTGACCGTCCATCCTTCAGTCCATCCATACGTCCATCCGTCAGTCCGTGCATCCGTCCGTCCGTCCATCCGTCAGTTCGTTCCGTCCGTCAGTTCGTCCGTCCATCAGTGAGTCCGTCCGTCAGTCACTCCGTCCGACAGTCAGTCAGTCAGTCAGTCACTCCCTGTGTGTGTGCACGATTCTTTTCATCTTTAGATAGAATTATAAACTTTCTTTTATTTCGTTTCTCATTCACTTTACCCTATGGTACTATATCATGTAGTCACTAGATTTTATAGCAACCCACAGTTCTCACTGTTGTTCGTCTTTTTGCATCTGAAGATACATGCTGGAAAATGTGCGGCACATTCCTAAACGACTGACGTGATTGCGTGATATTTATGAACTTTCATAGAAAAAATAATTTTGATCCTAAAAGATTAAGATAATTTTACAAAGTCTGTTTATTTAATGTCATTAAAATCACAAAGGATATTATTTAAACATTTCAAATACTAAGACCAAAGTGATGGCATTTACGGAAAAACATTATACGCACTTCTTGAAAGTATGACATGTGGCCAGTTGGTCATTTTAATATTTTAAAATAATATAATCTGTTTAACAGAGGTAGATCTAGATGAAAAAAATCCCAGTTCCAGAAAATATACTGCTTGCTCGACCGCAAGGGAGAACGGATAATCACGCTGGTACCAGTATTTTCCTGCGTCATCGATATATTGTAGAGTTCCATGGTTTATCTTCCTACAATTTTGATATTTCTCCGGCAAACGGTTGGAAGTGCAGGGTGTGCTGTTCAAGTGCCCGAGAGCGGGCGTTAGTCTGGGTGCAGCTCTCGGAATGCACCTAGCAAGCGGAATCGTTGTACACGGCCAAAACAAATTAACGAATGAGTTTGCCGACCACCATTCTCCAGCGTCGGAGGCCACTGTCACGTGAACTAGCGGCGAAAATCGCTGGCGGGATTTCGATAACGAATGAATCTTCGTGCTGATGCTCATTTGTCCACACATGCGGTTGTGCTCGCAAACCTCGACTATGCGAGTTGTCTCTCTCGCCATAGACTACAGGCAGGAGCGCGACGCGAAATAAGATGAAAATTAATTGTTCCATGAATCAATTGGCAAAATACTA
>BOPP01000007.1:16666619-16714502 GCA_017312745.1 Gryllus bimaculatus | reverse complement strand
TATCTTGTCTATTCCGTCTGGGACTGGAACCCATTGAACCTCTCCAAGTCAGCTGGCACCTGTAGTGACATGTTATTATGTCCTCGCGAAGCACCTAAGGGATACGACAGATATAAGGATGAGTTCCGTTAAATATTCATTACGCACCTTTCGAATCTATGGGGCCTTCGATTTTACTACTAGATGTTGCATGTCATTATTTCTTTTATCTCTATCTCGCCTGCCCTCCCTTGACCTTTCCCGCTACATCTACTATTTCGTCGAGACTGACTGTCTGACGTGCCTGTGTCTGCTATCTGATTATTAACCTCATATAAGTGTGACGTTAGAGGCATCTTTCAGTTTTTATTCTCACCTATTTAACTAATTGCACCGAAATATATTACCATTTGTAGCCGAAAATCTTCAATAGATCGCTGCACGATTTCATTCAGGGGATTTCTACTCTTACTGATTTACACCATCTGCTCTGCATCAATTCCGACTTCTTCCGTATTGTAACGGTCTATTTTCATCGCCTTTACAAACTATGTATATACCTACGCTACCGTATTGAACGCTAATTTTCCCAAAAAATAACTAATCAAACAACGCGAATTTGAAAGAATTAGCTATCTTCTCAAACCTTCGATGTAACAACTTTACAATCTGGCACTATACTGTCTGCGATGGCGATTCACTGCCTTCCTGAACATCCACGACGCCGTGATCAATGCCTGTCATTACTCGGACAGAATCCTATTGACGCAACGCGTCTTGTCAAGAGAATTATGTTACGACTAAATTCCACATCTTTGCCCTCCGCCCCATTCTCTTCCTCCTTCCTTGTCGCCGTGCGTCACCTCTCGCCTACCCGCCCGTTTGCTGGCTCTCGTCAATGTCTCTGCGGTGGTCCACGCGCCACGCGCCCGGTGTCATGATCTCGCGGCATGCCCTCACGCGATGAGGCGGATACTTGCGGGACACGCAAGCACCACACTTGGTTTATGCGTTCGTCACTTTGCATCAAACTAGAGATGCTATACTACTATTACAGACCGAGGTGTAACGGTCTGTAAAAGTAGTACACTAACTACCTTTTTCACATATTTCCGTCTTCCTTCGAATACCATTTTTAAACTTTTTTTGAGCTACTAGACAAATTATGATTTCCGATTTTTCAACTATTTTTAAAAAAAAAGAACTAATTTGTGTAAATATCCGCATTATTCCAGCTCCTCACATCTTTTTCGATATATTTTACTTCTAAGGTCTTCTGTTATCATCTCACCTTTGGTCTAGATCTTCCGTTTCAATACGTAAAAATGATGGAGTATACGCCGAGTTCTTTTATCCGACATCGATTTTTGATTCAACATACGTTTATTGCTTTAAGAGTTCATCTGGAATCTCTTTTCCCAAGATAAAAGTCGAATTTTAATTTAAATGTTTTCGTCTTTTCGGACAAATTTAAAAAATGCATTATTGTGTCTGGGTGACGTCGCGTCGAAGCTGTTTTTTTGCCGAGCGTTTCGACCATTTTTTGTCGTGGTCTTCTCAGGGCTGGTATGCCATACATCTCATGTGTGGACATGGTAAGACCACGACAAGACGTCGAACGAGGCAACAATTTTCGACGCGGCCGTCACCCGGACGCCAAGATGATGCACAAGACTCTAGCCGAGGAAGCTACGACTTCAAATTTTAAAAAATGGCAAATAGCGTGTCTGGCGAGCTGAATCCTGACTCCAACGCCGTAACAAGCATCGAAATATATATAGTATGCATCATGACTTATCCCAGCGTACTGGGTAAGTTATTTTGATTAAAAAATAATTGTTATATTTTATAATTTGAAGGGAATAAATAATTCTGGAGTCATTTCATACAGACTACGTAAATGAATAAAGGGTAATGATGCAATTTGATAACTTCTAGATGCTTGCATTTGGAGCATGTTTTCCTTCCATTTCTTTCTTTTATTAAAAAGTGATTTTCTAGAAAAAGTTATCTATAGAAATTGCATCATGCAAAACCAGTTCACGTGACTCTTTTCGTGACATATCGGACACAATGATATATATATATGAACATTCAACGAGTTTAAAGCAAAGGAATATTTTTCTGTGAGTATGATCTTAGGATACGCTTTACTCTACGCTTACGTCGACGTAATGCAATCTACACACATTCAGAGTAGATAGAAAGCGAGGTTTCTTTCAATGTGAATTATTTTTGAAATCTTAAAGTATATTGCTACAGTAACAACATTTTTAAAATCCTTTTTTTTTTTTCTTTCCGAGGATGACTTTGTCTGTATTGACTGAATCACACGGTATACGTGTAATTGTGTTGTTATTTGCACAATATCGGCTGTCTCCTTTCTTTGGTAAGGAATAATTATAGTGGCGTGCAAATCTGTTGTTCACTGTTTTATTTTCGGATCACATTGCATAATTGTGTTAGTTTCTCCAAGATTTTTCTTCCCTGTATCTTTGAATAGTTCGATTGGAATATTATCTAGCACGGAGACTTGCCATTTTCAGTGTGTTTGTCGCCCATTATTTCTTCGATCTCAGGTTCTTATCGTAATCATCTAATTTATACATTACTCTTATTTGTAAACCCTTATCATATAACTTCTTCGTATTCTTCCCATCTTTTCGTGATCTCTTCTTTTGTTGTATTTATTTTGTCGTTTCTCGTTCTTAACATTCGCCATTGTTGGTCCGTGGTCATATTTCGATGATCTGGAAAAATTTCTTACTATCTCCGTTTCGTGTTAAGTTCTTCACTTCTTCGCTTTTTTCTTGATAAACATTTCTCTATCTTGTCTTGGTCTGGGCTGGAATCCCCGTAGAGTTCTCTGACTTTCGTCTGGTCATTTGCTTTCTTTGCAGAGAATTATGTTTGAAAGAAAGAAATATAAGGACTCGTTGTACATAATAATAATAATAATAATAATAATAATAATAATAATAATAATAGGCACGCGTTTGGAGTAAAAACCAAAGTATGTACACTATAGTATTGCTTATATCATACTATATAATCCACCGAATCTTCACTTTAATGTCTGGTTTCCAAGATTTTGTGAAACTTCTTTATATTTCACGAGAAATAAGGTCTATCTGAAGGTCTGATTCAGTCTGTCGATTGTGAAAACTATTGAGCAGGTTGTTGCTCAAATGCATGCGGGCGGTTTGTCTTTCATTGCCACCTGCACAAAGGACTAGGGCAGGGACTAGGGCACGAACGAGCCTGGACTCGCGTAAGTGGCCGTGGGGGAGGGGCCCCGGGATTTCCAAGCCAATATGGCACTGGACAGTGGTTTGGCAAATAGACAACGTGGAGAAAGCTCACACCAAGTTCACTGTGGGTTCGCTTATCTCGTTTTTTTCTCCGCTTACACTTTCTGCTCATGTCCACGTGTCTACTACGTTTGTTCATCACCGAGCCACCTCATTCTTATTGTTGGGAGCTGACCGATTGCGGGCTGAGGTATGCACTCAATGTTCTTGAAAGCTGCCCCCCTCCCCGCCTATCTGCAATAACTAGCTGTCCAAAAATATATTACGCCAAGTATCCATAGGCAAAGAATTAAAACATCAAACGTGAATAAGGAAAACAAATAAGCAATAAGTGGATGTCATCAATGTGTAATTTGTATCTTCACAAATATGGCCTTTTCTTTTGGGAAGTACTTAAGGCTGCCGCACAGGCTTCAAATCCTTCTTTTTTAATTGAAGTCACGTGTGAACAGATACTTCAGTATAGTTCTCTACCGCGAAAATTGCTGTTATGCAGCGTGTGTTGAAGAACGCCTGAATTCTTTTCTTTGTCACATTTCTTAATAACGAGACGTATAGTTTCCCTAGATTAACTGTGTATTGTTTGGCCTTTACTGCGAACAGAAGCCATACCGTTCCACCAAAAGTCACAAACCAAAAATAAAATGAAAACGCTATACACGTGTTACGAACAAGAAGAAAACAACATGTCACTCCATCATTGAGTTCATGTCTTCTCAGAACAAGAAACATTCTATATTAGATGAAGTGATATTTAACCTCATACAATGTTTTCAAAGCAGATATACTATTTCTCGACTGTTCGCGTAGGCCGGCAAATTGCAAAACACGTCAATATGCTGAATACTTACACTGTATACTTCAGCGAATTCTTTAGTTCTACTCGTATGTACGACAGATGATAGTAATATTTATTTATATGGTTCATTAAGAGTTTTGGAAATATATTTATTTCTGCATGTATTGAATTTTCCTCACTATTCAACAGAGATTATTGTCAAATTGCCGCATTGCGAAAGATGAGGCGTCAAAATATTTATACTGGCGTAAGAAATATTCAACAATTGAGTTAACATTTATAACGTCCAGAATGTCAATAAGTATTAAATGTACGAATAATTGTTCTACTGTTTTATTAGTTCGGTTTTGGTGTGTACATTTCTTTGAACATCTATATGTCTTAGAGTTACGATTAAATCGAACAATGTTTCTTAAAGGCATTTTCCACTCACACTAATCTAAAAGGTTCATTTATTAGAGAGCTTTGATGTATGGTGATTAGTCTCGTGAATGCAGTGCATGTTAAATGCAGGAAATGGGAGTTTTCTTACCAACAATGATCTTATTAAGCCTACCATGATCCTAGTAAGCAACTATGATACTTGTTAAGACACCATAATCCATAAGTGGAAGATCGACCCAGCAAGTTCGATGAAGTGGGGGATCGACCCAGCAAGTCGATGGAGTGGGGGATCGACCCAGCAAGTCGATCAAGTGGGGGATCGACCCAGCAGTCGATGCAAGTGTGGGGATCGACAGCAAGTCGATCAAGTGGGGGATCGACCCAGCAGTCGATCAAGTGGGGGATCGACCCAGCAAGTCGATCAAGTGGGGATCGACCCAGCAAGTCGATCAAGTGGGGGATCGACCCAGAAGTCGATCAAGTGGGGGATGACCAGCAGTCGATCAAGTGGGGGATCGACCCAGCAAGTCGATCAAGTGGGGGATCGACCCAGCAAGTCGATCAAGTGGGGGATCGACCCAGCAAGTCGATCAAGTGGGGGATCGACCCAGCAAAGTCGATCAAGTGGGGGATCGACCAGCAAGTCCGATCAAGTGGGGGATCGACCCAGCAAGTCGATCAGTGGGGGATCGACCCAGCAAGTCGATCAAGTGGGGATCGACCCAGCAAGTCGATCAAGTGGGGACCAGATTCGACCCAGCAGTCGATCAGTGGGGGATCGACCCAGCAAGTCGATCAAGTGGGGATCGACCCACAAGTCGATCAAGTGGGGGATCGACCCAGCAAGTCGAATCAAAGTGGGGGATCGACCAGCAAGTCGATCAAGTGTGGGGATAGACCCAGCAAGTTCGATCAAGTGGGGGATCGACCAGCAAGTCGATCAAGTGGGGGATCGACCCAGCAAGTTCGATCAAGTGGGGGATCGACCCAGCAGGATCATAGTGGGGGATCGACCAGCAAGTCGATCAAGTGGGGGGATGCGACCCAGCAAGTCGATCAAGTGGGGGGATCGACCCAGCAAGTCGATCAGTGAGCCAGATCGATAGTGGGGGGGATCGACCAGCAGTCGATCAAGTGGGGAGGATCGACCCAGCAAGTCGATCAAGTGGGGATCGGACCCAGCAAGTCGATCAAGTGGGGGATCGACCCCAGCAAGTCGATCAAGTGGGGGGATCGACCCAGCAAGTCGAAAGTGGGGGATCGACCCAGCAAGTCGATCTATCCTGGTATTATAGCTATTTTGACTATTGACTATTTTGACTATTTTGATATTTTGACTATTTTGACTATTTTGACTATTTTGACTATTTTGACTATTTGACTATTTTGACTATTTTGACTATTTTGACTATTTTGACTATTTTGACATTACTATTTGACTATTTTGACTATTTTGACTATTTTGACTATTTTGACTATTTTGACTAATTTTGACTATTTTGACTATTTGACTATTTTTGACTATGGACTATATCATGATATTTGACTATTTTGACTATTTTGACTATTTTGACTATTTGACTATTTTTGGCAGTCAGTCAGTCCTTCCGTCAGGCAGCCGTCAAGTCGTTCGTTCGTCAGGCCGACTATTTGTCCGACAGGCTGACTGTCGCGTCCGTGAGGCGGACTGTCCGTCAGGGGACTGTCGTCCGTAGTCAGTCTGTCCGTCCGTCATCCATCGTTAGTCCGTCCATCCGTCGTCAGTCCGTCCATCCGTCCGTCAGTCCGTCCATCCGTCCGTCAGTCCCCTCGATCCGTCCGTCAGTCAGTCGTCCATCCGTCCGTCAGTCCCTCGATCCGTCTGTCAGTCTGACCGTCCATCCTTCAGTCCATCCATACGTCCATCCGTCATCCGTGCATCCGTCAGTCCGTCCATCCGTCAGTTCGTTCGTCCGTCAGTTCGTCCGTCCATCAGTGAGTCCGTCCGTCAGTCACTCCGTCCGACAGTCAGTCAGTCAGTCAGTCACTCCCTGTGTGTGTGCACGATTCTTTTCATCTTTAGATGAATTATAAACTTTCTTTTATTTCGTTTCTCATTCACTTTACCCTATGGTAACTATATCATGTAGTCACTAGATTATTTATAGCAACCCAACAGTTTCCACTGTTGTTCGTCTTTTTGCATCTGAAGATACCATGCTGAAAAAATGTGCGGCACATTCCTAAACGACTGAACGTGATTGCTGATATTTATGAACTTTCATAGAAAAATAATTTTTGATCCTAAAAGATAAGATATTTTACAAAGTCTGTTTATTAATGTCATTAAAATCACAAAGGATATTATTTAAACATTTCAAATACTAAGACCAAAGTGATGGCATTTACGGAAAAACATTATACGCACTTCTTGAAAGTATGACATGTGGCCAGTTGGTCATTTTAAATATTTTAAAAATAATATAATCTGTTTACAGAGGTAGATCTAGATGAAAAAAATCCCAGTTCCAGAAAATATACTGCTTGCTCGACCGCAAGGGAGAACGGATAATCACGCTGGTACCAGTATTTCTGCGTCATCGATATATTTGTAGAGTTCCATGGTTTATCTTCCTACAATTTTGATATTTCTCCGGCAAACGGTTGGGAAGTGCAGGTGTTGCTGTTCAAGTGCCCGAGAGCGGGCGTTAGTCTGGGTGCAGCTCTCGGAATGCACCTAGCAAGCGGAATTCGTTGTACACGGCCAAAACAAATTAACGAATGAGTTTGCCGACCAGCCATTCTCCAGCGTCGGAGGCCACTGTCACGTGAACTAGCGGCGAAAATCGCTTGGCGGGATTCGATAAAGAATGAAATCTTGTGCTGATGCTCATTTGTCCACCCATGCGGTTGTGCTCGCAAACCTCGACTATGCGAGTTGTCTCTCTCGCCAATAGGACTACAGGCGGAGCGCGACGCGAAATAAGAATGAAAATTAATTGTTCCATGAATCAATGCAAATACTACTTTCTGACTTCAGGGAGTGAAGGGAGGAATGACTTTCGATACATGGGCAGACACGCATTCTAAAGCAGCGTTTATGGGTAGAACGCGAGAGAAGACACAGAGGCAGATCGTTATAGAAATGAAATTGGTAGAAGCCAGAACAGGTCATGAACCCATCCTTGGAGTAGAGGAGAAAGAAGATGATCATAAAGGGTGTCAAACTCTGTATTTGTTAATACGAGCATAACTGCGTCATCGCAGGCCAGTACCCATAAAGCTGAAAAGGATACTGTATTATTTTGTAATTGCTTGAATTATTTGCAGAGCTAAAAATTAATCTTAGACGTATCAAAGCTTTAACCGCCGTGCCTGGCCGTGCCACCGCGCTGACAGAGGCCCACAACGGGCGTGGGTGACGCAACGGCGCAGAAGAGGAAGTGGGGGGGGCGGAGGTGTTTTTCGTAAATTTTCACTTTACGACACTCCTATTCGTCCGATTTGCATGATTGTCACGACGTTGGATTCAGGAAGCATGTCGCATCGCGCATTTTTTAAATTTGTTCTCGGAAGTTTGAGAACTAATTTCAAATTCGCCGTTTTTTGTTAGATTTTTGGAAAAGGTCATCGTAGGCGTAAATTCTATTTTAAAAAGGCGTCAAATGCCGTTTACAGATCGAAAATCGAACCATTGGTTCAGAACGTTATCGGTAAAGTAAAATTTTATTACTTATTTTGGTGCTGACACGTGGTGACTACAAATTGTACTAGTGTCGACATTTAGCCTTAATCTGATAGGAGCTTCGTTTTTGTCTAAAAACAAGATGGTTTACCTCATATATTAGCTTTCGTCTTTATTATTGGTAAGAAACATTTAGTAGTAAAAGTATACAATTTTCTAAGAATATTAGTTTACTTCAATAACAATTAATTTTTGAGGAATACTTCCTCAAAAATGAAATGTTAAATCGTCTAATAATGGTAAATATTTGGTATGAGGTGTTTCGTTAATTTGATGATTCATATCTCTACATTCCTTAACACATTTGGCGTCTCAAATTAGACATACATGAACATAAACAACATTATTAACATATAAATTATATTCTTCAAGGGGACACACGTTTAGCATTTTAGATATAATACACGAAATTAATGTTACACTGATCAATTTCTGCCAAAACCTTCCGAAAAACTACCATGAACCGTTGAGGCTGAATAGTAGAAGAAATAATTTGTCATTGATTCCAACTCTCCAATTAAGTTTCACTACTTTTTATTTCGTGCAGTAATACGCATTTGTTTAAACATCCGAAGTCAAATGATGACACGTCCCTGAGCCACTTTCATTTCCTCGACGAACAATAATCGTCCACACACTGAATTAGAAAAACGAGCAAAGAAATCAGTAGCCTCTTTAGATACGGTACAGTCCATTACACAACACTCAGATACAGCAAACACAACATGCAGCATTTTCACTCCGATACTAGACTCATTGTTTTTGATGACATCATATATGCACTAAATCACTCACCCTAAACGCATACTAATGAACGTTCATATCAGCAGTGTTCATTAAAATTTGTCCCCTCCACGCATAATTATTCAAATTCGGAATGAATGTATTCCAAAATATTTTTTTGTGGGCGTATCATATCCGCTGCCAGCGCATCTCTTGCCGGGCCGCATATGTGAGTTGCGCCGATGATTCCGCCGCTGATGGTTTGTTTGAATTTGAATGCCGTTGCGGAAACGTAAACCGGCCTTTCCGCTGCCTGCGACGGGATGTTGTTTTGTTTTAGTCAGATTTCACTTACGATCCCAGTCGGCGGATGTATGACCACGCGAACCCATTTTGTTTTCAAATTCGTTGGATATCTGCTGACTAAATCGTTAGTTATCATTTTGAGGGCAACAGTTGGATTATTTACACATATTTTCTACTTTTTGGTTTATTTGTTGTACGATTCATAAACAGTGGCGTGATTTGTGGTATTTCATTGCTATTATTGTGTTAAAAGTTGTATGCTCCGATGATCATCTATTAAGTGGTGATTCGGTAACTCAAGAGTTAAGTCATAATGTAGTTTCATGCGCTGAGAGATGCGTAGAGCGAGACAGAGAAAAGGCAGAGAGATAAAGAAATAGTATTAAGGTAAACATGTACTTAAACAGGGGATAGTGAGAAAATAAAGAAGCAGGGAAAAAGGGAGAGAGACCGAGTGATAGACAAACAAGGTGAGAAATAAAGAGAAAGAGAGGGAGGGAGAAAGAGTGAGGGGGAAAAAGAGTGAGGGAGGGAGAAAGAATGAGGGAGGGAGAGAGAGTGAGAGGGAGAAAAAGACTGAGGGAGGGAGAAAAAAAGTGAGGGAGGAAGGACAAGGCCTCGGTCCCCAAGAAATAGAAACCCAACAATATTCGAATAGTTGATAAAGTAGACGTAATGGGCATGCTCGATGCCGTCTAGGTATGCGACATCGATAACAAAACATCGATGTTAAAATACATCGACTCAACACCATCGATGTTTTTAGACTGTATTAGAAACTTCTAACATTAAATTCGTGTGCATTAAAATTTCATTTGTCAATGTTCGTGTTTATCAATTCGCCGAATAAGGGTATGAGAAGAATGGGGAAACCCTACGCTCACAGCGTATTTGCTAAACCAAATGTCAATATGCGAAATAAATATGAAGAAAGAGGAGATTTAAGGGCATGGAGGTCATCTCATGTGAGAGAGTCTGGTCGATGAGGAAGTGCAAACAACGTATCTTTGATTGTAGCACGTGAATAACAGTTTACTATCAGTTATTATATCATATTTCAACTTTTACAGTAATGTGAACGTGAAAATTTTTCATTCAGAAAGAAAACATAAAGAAAGAAAGAAAGAAAACATTCTGAAAGAAAGTAACAAAAAAAACAACAACATTGATCACAAAAAATCGATATTAAAAAAATCTGTGTTAATGCACCGATGTTGAAAACAACTGTCCAAAAGGCGTGGATGTTCGGAAAGCGTCGACATGTGCGTCGCATGGCCGTCGCAGTGCCGGATGCGCGTCGCCCCCGCCGGGGTCAGGGGGACTTCCAAGAAGCGCGCGCCGGCCGCTGCTTGCCATTCGGGGCGGCGCGGCCGGCGATAAGCCGGGGCGCGAGGCACGGCCCGCGACAAGCATCGGCGCGTCACGCTCCCCCCCCGCCCCGCCCCCGCGCGCCGCCGCGCATCGCCGACGCCAACGCCGTGCGCAGTTGCTACGAGGAGGGACACCGCGCGGTGACAGGTCATGAAGCTAATCAACGCCGTGCAGGGCGACCGCGTTGGAAGAGGTAGTGATGAAGCCATTTACGGGAAAAAGAGGATTAAAGCAACGCACTGGCAAACCGAGTGCGTGGACATAACCTGCACTTATGTTGCCAGTAGCTGTGTAAGCGGTCCCTTCTTGTAGTAATCTCTCTAATCCACCAGTGCCCACGCACAGGACTATCGGCGAGAGCTGGCAGAGAACTAGGAGTAGCCACTGAAGAGCTGCGAGAAATCATAGTCGACGAGCTAGGAGTCACAAGTCACGAGCAAGTAGTCGAGAACGGGAGGGAGTGGAGAACGGGAGGGAGTGGAGAACGGGAGGGAGTGGAGAACGGGAGGGAGTCGAGTATATTATTAATAATTATTATTATCCACTACTAATTATATCAAGCATCAATTTCTAATTATTTTAATTAGTAATTGCAAGTGTTTCTATATTGATTTAGTTTGATATCATTTATTTTCACAAAAAAAGACAACAACAAAACACATTAAAACTGCATGTAACGTATGGGGGAGAAGCATAATCAGCGCCCAGTTTCTTGAGTTCTGCTCCGCTGCTCTATACCTCTATAATCTGCTTACTTAATGAACGCTTCTTGTAACGTAAACATCAAATACGAGAACTTTTAATAGTAGTTTTGCCTAAATTTACGAAACTTACCTTTAATGTAGAATGGAACCGGATTCATATGTAGGTGAATGCTTGTAAATGTTAACTCGTATCAGTACCCAACAATCTCCCAATCTTCATCCCATTATTAAACTCATCCGCCTCTAACTATTAAGTTGTTGCAAATGGCTGAATTTGCGTATTTTCGAATGGCTCTGTAGCGCAAGCGCCTGCCGCATCAAGAGCAGATGCCACCTGCGGCCGCAGAGGCGCGAGCGCTAGCGCAGGTGAGCGCCGCCGGGGGCGGAGGGCGCTGATGTGCAGATGATCGCCCTCATAAGCCACGCGGCGGCCACGGAGCCCTGGCTCGAGCTGGCAACGGAGATGGCGATGGCGCTCGGAATGAAGAACGTGACGCGCATGCGCAGAACCCGTTTTATTATTGCTCTGTTCCGGTCGGGCGGTTGGGCGGCCGATGCAGATGGATGTCGCAGACGGCATGCTTACCAACTTGAATAATATTGTAGTTTGTTTTTCTTTTTCACTACAGTTTATGCAGTAGTGAAAAAATTATGAAATTCTGCGCGGATAAACGGTACCGAGCATTTTATATTAAATATTGTATTATCTATTTACAACATTTCATTAAATTGTTTATTATTTTTATTACTTTTTAAAATGTTTTAGAATATGACTTTAAAATAATTTTTATCAGTGAAGTGTTCTATGAAATACGTTTTAGATATTCTGAAACTGGTGAACATATTTCTTGACATGCATAGAAATTATTAGATGCAGAATAATGATAATAAAATCTGCGTTACGTTAATTTTATTCTCATTATTCAAATAAATTACGTTATAAAAAACTAGTAAGAAACATTACAAAAATAAAGGATGTTTCTGATTACGATTGTACTGTCTGTGCACATTGATACGTTTGCAAATATGAAACTTCTGAAGTAATCGAATAAAATTATAATATACTTTCTACAAATGAAATAAGGATACAAGTAAAATGTATGGCATAATTTATTTGCTGGTTAGTTTTAATTTTCATTGACACATATTACTATTTTGAATTTATTTTGTCTGAAAAGGACATATCTAACACTTACTTTCTGTTTGTTTCAGGTAATTTCCTTCTTCATCACAGTAACTAGTGAATTCCCGTACGGTATAGTATTACAATACTAGATATGGTAATCAAAATTACTTAATTGGCTTCTAATAAATGTCTTGGGAGTTGTTTTTTTGCCACACCAGTTGTCGTCTCCAATCGCTGACTTATTTTTCTCAGTTTCTAATTTTAATCTTTCCTTCTCAAAAATCGTGAGATTTTGTTTTAGCAACATGTTGATTGGCCAAGTAGTGAATAAGAGAAGGAAGATGTTATTCTTGTTTTGACACGTTCGGATGTAATTATGTGTCCGGTGGCGGCAGGAAACCATATCTCTTTCTCGGTAGTGGTTAAGACGTACCTTGTACGGCAAGATGGCATTGCGTGAATGATGAATTGCGTGTTTATTCATTCTCGTCATCAAGTGTGACTGTGCGTAGAATATAGCTGCAGTAGTCCACCCGATGCAACCAGGATAATAAGAACCTGTAACCAACACCGGAAGGGGTGAACTTGAACGCAACATCACAATACGCAGGCGCGGATCCAGACGCGGGGAGGGGAATGAGGGAAATCCCCCTCCCCCCCGCTTAAAATGCTTTCAATAACTTTTAATTTTTACTTGTCACGAAATTTCTAGCGAAAATATTTCCGGATAATCATTAAAATGAATAAAATCGTACCGCAGAATGAGCTGGGTGTAATCTGCGACATCTCACAAAATCTGTAACATGACGCATTCGACCTAATCGTTTTGAATTTCCCCTCCCAAAATTCGTCTCTGGATCTGCCCCAGCCTTAAGACTGAAGCGATTCAGGTTTTGGGTCCCCAGCATAGGGAATACCCAATCAATGATGATGCCTTATTTTACTTGGCAAGAGTAGGGCCATCAGTCCTGCTCTTCTGTCTGAATACGCTATTACGTTACTTGTTGCACTCGCCATCTAGCAGGGAAAGAAAGTGTTAATTGGGCGATAAAACAAGCGATTTGAATTTAGCTCAGACTACAGGATTCTTTAAGGTTTGATCTTTATGGTAAATCTACACAACGGAACAGTCGGCTTTACTTTCCTTCAGAAAGCCTACGAATGATTTCCCTCTTAAAAATCCCCGACTTCGATCGGTTGTGAACCCGCGAACTTGGCTGATACTCTAAGCTTCACACCACCAAAGCCGCAGCGGGGGAGGTGACTCAGGGCATCAACTGCTGTCAATGCAGTGCCTCTCACCGGGAGGTCGTAGGTTCGAGTCCTGACGCTGGCAGGATGTTCGAGTTATCTTGTCAGCTAAGTAGAGTTCAGTCGTTGTCTGGAGGAGAATTCTAGTGACCGACCGGTAGTTTTCCGTGGTTAGGTGAATGCCGGAGCAGTACCGTAATAAGCGAGTCACGGTTTGCGCACGATCTTTCCTTCGTCTTCCGTGGCCTATCCTTACCCGTTAGCGACACACACACACACACACACACACACATACATGCATTACACTTACTGCCGTGAAAGCTGTTGAGGGCTTAGGGCTACTTCTGACTTTGGCGGTGCCCCGCTGCTAAGATACCTCGGTTGGGGAAATCCTGCAAGCTACTCGAGTAGGTTGGTGCCGGATCTCTGCATCCAGCGGGAGAAGATCTAGCAATGGAAACATGAACTACACTTACGGAACTAATAACCTTATCAGTTGACGCGCCTGGAATCAGTAATCAATGAACCACCAAAGCCGTGGGGGGTCGGAGGTTAGATGTCGACAAAGTGCCGTAGATTTGCTGATGTGTTTTATGTCGGCGAGTTTGCTATGCCTGCATGAATCGAATTCGTAGGCCGACTGCTCCAACCAGTGCTATCCATGGTTTCCTTGCTAAGTAATGGCGAATATGGAGCTCGAAGCACATACGACCTTTCTTTCCTCTCTATTCCGAACTCATTTGCATCCTTAGAGTCGAGCGATATCCTCGCATGGCACACACTGCCTTTATTAGAGACATCTCTGAGAAGCATCGGAGATCCGCTAAGCAGCGGCAAACTACATCCTCTGAGATATTTAATGTGTTGCATGATGATGAAATCGGAATATGAAGAACAATAAAATGCTTAAGGATATTGTTAAAGATATTCTTATTTTTCCACTTTGTTTTTATTACATTTGGGTTTGTTGGTATTTGTGGTTAAATCGAAAAATCCTGAAGATCTGAAGAAGAAGAAGAAGAAGAAGAAGAAGAAGATGATGATGATGATGATGATGATGATGAAGAAAAGAAAAGAAAAAAAGGAGAGGTGGCATGCAGTCAACATCTAGTGAATCCCCGGGATGAAGCGTGAAGAAAAACAGGAGTACAACCTATATACAAGAAGAAGATGAAGAAGAAGAAGAAGAAGAAGAAGAACACGAAGAAGGTTCCGTGGGTTATAGTTTATTGTGGTTATATTTGAAGTAATCTCACATAACATCATGTACGTGAGAAGCCAGTATAATGTTCATAAGAAAAATAACGACGTTTTATACAGTTCATTACGCAATGTATAAGTGAATTAATTGCAACCTCTATATCAGTTCTGGACATTTTATTGTGACGTACGCATCATCAAGCTGAAACAATTAATTTTATTTATCGCAATTCGATTAAATCGCAAAATAGACTTCCATTATTAAAATTGATGTCAAATGCATGAATAATTTAACTGTCAAATAACCGATAATCAGATTCCTCTGAATTATCTTTCGTTGCATGATAGTAATGTAAATTTACACACATTGCATCTCCCCATTCTGGTCGTCAGCCTCATCTGATTCAGTCATGAACAGAAGCAAGCAATCAAACAACTAAATGCAAGGGTTACAGACGCCTGAAACAGCTATGGAGGAGCAAAACAATGATATTTTGTGCCATTCGGCCTAGAAAATACTTTTTTTAATGCTAGGTGATTTCCTGGCATTGCGATAAATTTTGACACAATAATATATTAAGGCACCGTCCATAAATTACGTAACGCAAATTTGGAGTATTTTGAATTCCCCCTCCCCCCTGTAACGCACTCGTAATGCGCCATTGAACCCCCTAAATAATTACGTAACTCTTGTGACAATCCCCCTTATAAATGCAACAAGTGAAAATAAATAATAACTCAGTAAAAAATTGTGTTAATTTTATTTGATCTGAATATTAAAATGTATTATAATTAAATTCGAAATAAGTTGGTGATACTGACTACACCTAGCAATAAGATTGGGGTACGTTTGGAGTGAAGGAATGACGCATAGGCGAGAAAACTTCTGTCCAAAAGTCATGCTCTTGCTGTCGTGGATGAAGCATGGGTGAGAGTCTACTGCGCAAAATTAATTGAATTATAGAATAAATATCAGTTTTGAATATTTTCATAGTAATCTGAAGGATTTAATTTAATAACTTTAATTTATTTGTTTTAAAAACAAATTAATTGGCTAATATTTTAGTCTAAGACGCAACAAAAGGAAATATTTTAGTTAAGAAAGCTCAAGAAAATGTTGAAAAACGCTAAAATATCAAAGTTACGTAACACTAGACTAATTCTCCTTTATCCTGATGTAATGCAGTGTAACACTATTTTAACTCCTTTGCCCTTTTTAGTCTCCTATTTTAACTCCCTTGCCCTTTGCTTAATTCATGGACGACTCGTAAATAGCCACCGGCTGCGGTAGCAGAGAGGCAAGAACTTCGTTGTAGCAACGACGTTGACTGCGGGTTTCTACTGTTTGATTCCCAACACTGACACAATTTTCGACACTATCTACCTAGCTGGATCGAATGCAGCCGTTATATGGAGGAGAATTGTAGTGGCCGGCTGCTGTGATCGATAGTCTCCGTGGTTTCTCCAATCGATAAGTTAAATATATTTTCATGTAATTTCAGGTGGTAATTTGGCACTTTCAGTGGAATAAAGCATATGACAGTCGACAGGGTTGGGCAGTATTTAAATACATGTATTTGAAATACGTATATAAAATGTATTTTGTACTTGAGAAATTGTATTTTTGAGTTATTTTTTGAATATGTGTTTTGGGAAATGTATTTAAATACATTAGGTGAGTGTGTTTTTAAGTCAATTACTAACGTATTGTAAATGACAAATTCAATACATTGATGAAATAAAAAAGATATAATACAAAATTATTGTATTTACTGTATTTTGAGTATCTGCAGAATTTTAAACATGTATGTATTTAGCAAATCAAAACTTAATATTTTTGAGTTTGTGTTTACTCATTTACAAAGTATTTTGTCGAAGTATTTGAATTCTAAATTTAAAGTTTATCTCCCAACCCTAGCAGTCGACAGCAATATTGACCTTCTGCGCATGCGTAGATGTGCAAAAGTGGTATAAAGTGGTCGATTGCTCTTCGCTAGGCCGGGCTTTGTCCTTAAGCCCGTAATGTTTTTGTAAAGCAGCTTTGCGCAGCATTGAAGCACTCGTGTTAATTGTTCTGCTGGTTGAGAAACTGCAGAAAAAATCCATGAAGTCTTAATAAAAGCCTAAAACGAATATCACGCATCAAATCTAATCCCATCACAGATGATTAAATGTTGTACGATATGCTACGTATCGCGTGTTATTACAGTACTCATTTGGTTAGGAAACACTGCCAACTACTTCCTCTGGTGCTAGTTTTCCAATCCCGTATTCTGTTAAAGATGCTATACGATTCGTGAATCGTAAATAATTATATTTTCACCACAAATTAAAATCGTTTATGGTGTAGAGGACTACAAAGTAAATAATGTTCACACACCTGCAGTAGGTGAAATAACAGTGAAGAGTAATGGAATAAAAAAATGAATTCAGCCCTCTTACAAACCACTTCTGGCGCTACAAACGCGTCGGTCGAGAAAGTTCTTATCTGCTGATTTTAATTTTTTCCTCTTGTGTAATTCTCATTGTTATTCCGATAAATGTTCTCGCGATGTAAGTTTTTGATTGATGACATTTCGTGCCATGACACATCTGCCTCTACCATAATTGTTTCCTCGCATCTATCTGTAGATGAAGGGGAATATTGTAATGTGAAGGCTATTTCATATTTAGATTGTATCTCACAGAAAACATTCTTGTTATATTCTGTGGCGGATGTGTCGTAAGGATATGTACGTCATCTAAATAATTTTACAGATTAGGCGATGTAATAATTAAGGTGATGGTTTTATAAATTTGAGATGTCTGTCACCATTCACATGTGATTTTATGATTGTCGAAACCATGTTAATGTTGGAATTCAAACTTTTCAGTGGTGATTCTTTCTCGACTACAGTCAATATAAAATTCTTGTAGTTTACGTAGTATATAATAGTATCAACTGAATATGCAGTATAGGATATAGACAACATTTGACGTGGGAACAAAAACTGGATGCAGGAGCTTCATTTTTTGTACGAGAGAATACTGTTTTGTTAAGCGCGTAGAAGAGGATTTAGAACGTAAATCATTCTTTAAACATTTGAGTGCAAATGCTACGTGCCAACACGCTTTATCCTGAATGATTACAAAACGTTTTGTTTAGTTTGGTGACTAATTAACCAGGAAATGCAATTTTTCTTTATCATTTTCCACTCTCAATATATTTTTTAATTTGTTATAATTATTGTGCTATGAAAAAATCGTATTATTCATTTTGAAAGGAAAACGAGAGAATATCATTAAACAACAGGACAGCCAACTGCTTAAACCCAGTCATCTTCCCAGTTTCATAGAATATAATATACTATATGTAGTCACAGGATGCATCATTCAAGTAATGTTGTTAAAGAGTGTATTTTGTCTTTTATCTTGCAAATAAGTTCACAGCCGAAAAAGTCCCGTTCATGGTTATCTGATCAAGGAGCAAATTCAAATGAACTCGTAGCTTCTTCACCTGTTGCCCAATTAACTCTGAGGATGGATTGCCTTGCGTCGCAAATTTAGAAGGAACATGGGCATAAGGTATTTGCACCACCTATTTTAATTTACGATACGTTAATAAATAATATTTACTAGTGACATGCAGGAGCAAAACTGCCGCTAAACAAAACCCCATAAAATGATTTTCAAAACGGAGCACACACACTATTCAAGAACAACAAATGTAAACTACTCTCATATGGCTTTCCAGCGAATAAAATATTTGGACAAAATAAATCATCGCTAATAGATAATAGCATAATGTGTATGCTCAGGGCGTGGCGCGCTGACTTCGCATTCGCGAGGCCAGGGTTCAATCCCCGTGTTGGCCTAACCGCTAACCGCGTATTTTTTGTGTTGTCCCTCAGTGTGCGAATGCTGGGATTCTACTGAAAGGCCACAACAACGAAACCGGCGACGCGAGCCGAAATATTTAACAATGTGACTCGTTAACTACTAATTTGTACCGAACTAAGTAATGAAGGTTAAGCTAATTCGAGACATCACAGGTCCCTGGTTCAGTGACCGACTAGTAACCCCGGGATCTATCGGACGTGAGGCCAATTGCCCTTTACGCGACATATAATGGCTAAATACACATACACATACAGTACAATGGTTGTTACAGTACCAAAAATTTAAAAAAACCTTCCAGTTGTGTGACAAGTGAATTGCAATTATTTAATTCCTATATAGTTTGTTACTAGCAGCGTCTTTCTTAAAGCCATCCTGTCACATTGACACCAGCTGTCGTAAGCAGTGGCGCACTTAGTATACGAATTCGGTCTGTTTGCGCAGTATGAGAATATGCAGTCATAACCGAAACTTGTATTGTTTTTGGATTTTTCGAGATCCTGGGTATCTACTGAAATCATAGAAATCTCTCGCGAGACGTGAGGTTTACGTCAATTTATGCCTGTAACCGTAATTAGTAATTTAAATTTACAATTGTTAAGGGTTTCGATTCGACATTTCTTTATTCATATTCACAGGCGTTCGACGCATTCTCTATTCGACGCATATTCATAGGCATGCCGGTAATGCCGGGGGAGGCGGGTGTGAGAGGTGCCCTGCCCCCCCCCCTCCTGAAACTTTCGAAAGAACTTTCATAGTCCCTTGTAATGAAACATTTTATTTACGGATGTATGATAAATTCCTTATTGCTCCCTTTTGTAAGCGAGCAATTTTGGGAATCGATATATAACGTTTAACAAAGACACTTTTCAAAATCATATAGCACTCTGTAAATTGCATAACAGTAATTGTATTTATTAATAAACGTATCATTAATGTTTTAATTTCATTCTAAATGCATTACTTTTTATTTATTTTGTAGTAAATTATATTGATATGAATGTTTTAAAAAATGAAAATGGGCTGCGTGGGGGCAGAAATTTATTTGGACTCCTCTTGTTTAAGGCCACACACGGCTATGCGCGTAATGTATTTTCCTCGTTTAAATACACAGGGAATTTCAAAGCTTTCCTCCGCCTTTTTCTTTGAAATTCTTATTTATTTTCTTCCTCAAAAATGTATTTGAAGAACTACGTGTATTGTTTAAAGGGAGAGATGTTAACAGGTTTGAAGTTATATCATTTTTTTGCGTTGAGAAGAAAGAACTGTTTTCATTCCTCTAAATAAAAATATAATTGGTTCAGTGAAACTGGTCGGTAAATAATACAGAAATTGTACGTTATTTAGAAGAGCTCCTAAACAAGAAAGTCATGCAGAAATTACAATGTAAAATAAAGTGACTTTCTAAGGTGTACTTAGTGAGTTATAAATTCACCAGCTCAGTTAAGATGCAATCGTAATTTTACATTACTTGAATGCCAAAAATGATTGATATCCAGATAACATGTTGGATGAAGACAAAGAAAGAAAGAAAGAAACACTACTGCGTATTTGATGTATGTTTACATTTCTCATTTTTTCCTTCTCGGCCTCTCACCCAGCTTCAACACCAATTGCATTTCCCCCTCTGAACTACAGTTCATGATCGCGAAAAATACTGTGCACTCACCCTATGTTATGATCATAACTCAACCTATTGGGGCGAGTAGAAAGAACGTAGTGTTGAAAAATAATATTATTTTCTTAATTGTAATATTATCCATATCATCCTGTTTTAATATTAAAAGGTTTGAAAAAATCAAAATTAGTTGTAAATATTTTTATAATAGACCTTTATTAAATATAACTGTTTAAAGTAGTTTTTTCTAAATCTGAGAAGTTCATAGAATTTGCAAGTTTTTGTTAACGATGAACTGTGAGAAATATAAAACCTCGAATGTTTCTGTCCTCTCAGTGTCAGGCAGTGCTTAATTGGAAAGGCTTCATCAAATTGCGAAAAGTAAGTGCACAGGGCACTTACAAAGCAGCATATCGGCAAAATAGGGCTGAGCGTGACATCACCTTAAGTGTACCTAAATTTCCACCCGTTGTTTACTAGGTCAGACCAGTCCTAACTGAAACTGTCAATCACAATACACCAGATATTTCTCATTATACATAAAGAGAAGAAAGAATGAATAACAATAATATAATAAAAATAGATATATCAGTACCGTTATCTCACAGAATGAAACAACAGAACGAACTGAAAAAAATTCGAAATGAGAAAATATTTCATAAGAACTGATACATACTTGGATATTAAATTCTACAAAAGCATATCCACGTGTGATTTCTTGTCAGCAAAATCCTCCGAAAAATCTGAAATAACTTCAAATACCAAAAATCATTCTGAACAAGAGAGGATTTTAGGAGGATTTTGCTGACAAGGCCTTCCGCCTATATTACAAGAGGATATTTTTTTGTAGAATTTAATAGACAAAGGAAAGAAAACAGCTTCTATAATCGATGTTGCAATCCATTTGACTCACAACTTGCGGAAGTCCAAAGCGGAAAAATTAAGAAAATATGCGAACATAGTAATTGAATTAAAAACACATTTGCTCGATGTCTCCCATTTCTCCATCCCCATATCAGTTGGAGTCGTCACCAGGAATATCAAAAGAAATGTGGAGAATTTAGGTATAAAAATTTCTCCGACGAAGCCCAGAAAGCCTCCCTCCTTCAAACATGTCATATTGTCAGAAAATTCTTAAATGCGTAACATTCATGCTGGTTTGTTTCCTTCCTACGCAGTCCGAGCCTAGTCCTATAACATAAGTTGGACAGGTGAAGGTTTTTTCCCTGCCAAACCAGAGAAATTGTGAATAGTAATAATAATCACAATATTATTAATATAATAATATGTAATTATAATAAATAATAATAATAATTAATAATAAAGTTAGGGTATGGCGATTCCCTCGTGTCTGGCCGCTCCGTGGGCGTTCCGCCCGCCGCCCACACGCGCGTTGCCTGTCGCTCCCACGCGGGCGCTGGGACGCGGACGCGGCGCTATCAGATGCAGACGCTCCCCTCTCCCCCGCCCCGCCCCCAGCCTCCCACACCCCCGCCGGCTGGGAGCTTCCTTCGAACCCCGCCCCGCCCCTGCCCCTTCGTCGCACCCCGCCCCTCCGTCACGCTCCCCTACCGCCCCGCCCGCTCCCGTCCTCGCCCCGCCCTCCCCTCCGCCTCCGCTCGCCCGCCCAGCCCCTGGCCTGACATGCCGCACTCACAGCTCTTCCGGCGGCGGAGGTGCCTGGTTTCATCGGCAACTGCAGTGCCCCTGTGCGGGGGTAAAGAGGTCGAGACCCGACCATGGCAGATGTTCGACCTCTGGCTAGGTCGGATTTGTGAGGCTATATGGAAGGAATCTAGCGGCCGCTGTTTGATATCGGTAGCTTACTCCTATACTCAGGGAATGCCGGAGCAGTACTGTTAAAAAACAGTCTGCGAACCGCACGAATTTTTCCTTTTTGTCTTCCTTGTCTATCTTTACCCCTTACTTATCCCAATTTACATTAACATGCACTACACTACTACATCGATGAGCTTAGAGCTCGCGAGTTGCTTCCCACCTCATCATCCTTAGCCTTGCTCTCACCTGACAGGGACACACACCTTACCCCCACCACACATGTGCGGGAGCATGTCTGGGCTGGGGCGGTTACCTCGATGGCAGAGACATTGAATGGAGAAAAGCGCAGGCCGACGCAGTAGATAGACGCCGAATTCGACAGTTCTAGCAGGGAAAGGAACATCACCATTTTTTTCGGATCACCGTGGCGGTCACACCTTTTGGGAATTGTCCATGGCGATTGACGCGGCCGGGAACACGAAAGAAGGAATCTCTGGATAGATCGCGCCTGTATGCACCAGATAACAACTCCCGTTGATGCTGAAGCGAGTCCCGCGATTATCGATTTTTGACAGCCATGCAGTTAAGTCGAGTTTTAGTTCCTGTCTTATGAATCAGGTTTTACTCTCTTCTTCTTCTTCTTCTTCTTCTCTTCTTCTTCTTTTCTTCTTTTCTTCGACGGTTTCTACCCTTAGAGTTTGCCGTTTTCGATTCCCATAATTCTCGGTCCTCCCATTGATTCCCTTCCAATCCTTTCTCCTCCATTACTTTTGTATATTGATGTCTTCCAGGTATAAACCAGGTTCTACCTCTTCTACGTCTTCTCTCAGCGTATCCAATTTAACAATTTGTTTTGGCCATCTCTCATTTCCATCACTCATACATGTCCATACATATGAGAGCTTTATTTCTAATCTTCTGGTTATGGTTGTTTGAAACCCCGCTCTTTTCCAACATACTTCGTTTCTTATTTTATCGCAGTCTTTGGATCTGCAAAGATCCTTCTCACTAAAGTCGAGCTCTACGAGTCGTATTCTGTCTCTACGGCGTTTCGTTAAAAGGCCACATTTCTGCTCCATATAATATAATACTTCCACAATACTGGTGGAATATGTGTCGCGTTTTGTGTCTTGCCTTAAAACACTATTCCATATAAGGCATACAACAGAGCGTTTGATTGCATTCCTTCCCATTGCAAGTCTAGTAGTTATATCTTCATCAATTTTCCCATCGTCAGTAATTATAGTCCCAAGATGTTTAAATTTCGAAACGTTAGTTATTTCGTCATCAGCGATATTAATATTAGAGGTTGTACTTTTAAAACAAATTCTAATGAGCAGAAAATCTTAATAAAATACGGAGTCGTTTCCTGTGAATTGGAAACGGGCTCAAAATTTTAGAAAACGCGCGTCAGTGAATAGCTCGCCTCGAAAGCAGTGTAATGCCATAAGTCCTGGAAGTCAGTTGTCGAGCAAATGCGAGAACTACATCGCTGTCGTCAAGGGAACACAATAAGGAAGCAAGACGAATTCGCTTCTGGTAAATGGAGTGTGCTCCAGACTGCGACACCCCAGTTGTGTTAAACACGATTAAATACGTACATAACACTGCATATCTGCTATTTACTATAAAGTACTGTATTGGAGTCTTTTTGGACCCCAAGGTTTCTTGTCAATTATATGTGGTAAACACGAATCTGTACTGCAATATACTGGGTGTAAATAATTTATTTTATGTGAGGATACATTTTATTATTCTCAATTTATTTTCAATAACAATATACATTTTTCATATTACATATTTCGTATCTGGAATAACCTCTACCGTAAGTAACGTCCATATTTGATACTTATTGCTTCACAAATATTTATAAGAGTTTGTGAAAGTTATTTCGGGATAAATTAAGTTCTGATTTTTTCTGACACTTCATTGACATCACTTGACAAGTTCATTACCAGATATTTCGAATGAGAATAAGAATATAACAAGCGTTATTTTTACGTATACGTTAGGTCAAGCCGGTTTCATGTAACGAAATAAATTAGTAACTCCTAAAAAAAACTTGAAAAGTAGGTGAAAATAGTTTGGCACCTGTTTAATAAGGGCACGAAGGCATATCTAGTAGACTGAAATTGTCCTGCAAATATTAAGGAAAATGTTAACAAATTAATGGTGATGAGCCCCAAAAAGACTTCAGTTACGGTTCGAGGGTACAAATAGCATACACTACATGAATAACAATTAATTATAGTAAATGACATGCACTACACTACCAGACATGTCGGTAGACTCTCTGGGAGCGTAAAAGTATAACATAATAATTAACATTTGGTGCGAAACACTTATAAAAGTAAAAGTTTTAGCTTAATCTACAAAAACTATACCGACTTAATTAAAAAAACAAAAAACAGAACATTCTGTCTAGTAAGAACATTCTGTCTAAGTAAGTCTTAAAGAAAACTGATTTTTTTAAGTACGAGTAAAATTTATTTTGCGAGAAGAAGATTATATTTTGTCCGCCATATTGATTGTTTATTAACTTTGAATAAAGAAGTTCATTTCACTTCGGTGAAAACGAATTATATATGTTTTGACCAACCGAACTCTTCGATTAGTTCAGAAGTTATGAAGGGTTATGAAGGAGAAGTGGGAAAGCTGTCCTCTTTGCTGTACGACAACAGAAAAAACGTCACTCTCGTGCGGAAGGAAGTTCCTTGATTTTCTAACAAGAATCGTCTCTCGGGAAACATCAACGTCTGTGTATTCTTTCGTCATTACTTGTTTCTCAGCAAAACAAACTTGTTTCTTCTTTTTTGCGCTCGGCGCCGATATCTCTGAGATGCACTTGCGCAGAGAATGAGAATACTGCGGGACGAGGAATTGTTTTTTCGGCTCGTTGCGTTTCGTGTGTGATTATGATGGCGATCTCACCGTATACATTTCCCAAAGGACGAGAGTTCTGTATATTTTATTTCATTGCTATGCCTTAGTGAACTGATGTATTCCAAGAAATTTGAAATGTATATTTCAAACGAGATTTTCCCTCATGTGTGTGTGCGTGTGTTTGTGTGTGTGTGTGTGTGTGTTTGTGTGTGTTTGTGTGTGTTTGTGTGTGTTTGGGTGTTTGGGTGTGTGGTGCCAACTGCTGTATCTCAATGACAACATTGTCGTCTCTGCAGACTCGCTGACCAGTTGTTTCTAGAGTTCGAACCCTGGTGGAGGTGTACTTTTGACACCAGTTATTAACTACGTCCAACCACACTACTATCTGGAGTAGAAACCTAACGGCCGGCTCAAATCTTCTTCTACCAGCTATTCAATCTTTTACCAGCCATCAATTTTAATTAATTCATAAATTGCGGTTATCAAGGTCATGTATATGTTCGTTGCTTTAGTGTTTACTTAAAACTAATCGTTTTCTTTTAAAATTTAAATCACCAACCGTGTAGCAATTCGGTTTTGTAGATTTATTGAAGAAAAATGCCTAATTCTTAACGAAGCAATAATGTGGAAGACTGGAATTCAAATGACTGTGTGTTCAGTTGCCTCCAAAATTCACATATGTTTGGCGTTCAGAAATTCTGTTGTTATCTTTCAATAATCGTGAAAACAAACTATGGAGTTATTCGTCTTTATCTCGCCATGAACTGCATAAAACTCTCTTCATTGTCTACATACCAGAAGCCAGGTGGCCGACATTTGGTCTCTGAAATGGATTTTATCGTCAAAAGAGCCACAAAGTCCTCCATACAAAGAAAACTGAACGCGCATCTTCTGGGAAGATTCTAAATGTATGAACTGTTCAAAGAAACATATGCAATGCAAAGTTGAAAAGAATAGAAAACCGCCATCTGGGTATTGAGAATTTTCGGGGAGAAGATATCGGTTCTGAACACTTCTGGTAAGATGCTTACTCAAAGATTAAAGGTGATAATATATACACACAAAAACAGTAGCGAAATAAATCCAATTTGTTCGTAATATCATATTTAGTGTCCTAAATGTGAATTCCAAATGCCATTAAAGAGATGGCGCAAACAAATGTAGAGATAAGAAGTAATGTTTTACGACCTACACGATCGCCCAGTACAATTCCAAACAGATTATCCACAACTTTTACAAAGAAAATAACAACAAATAAATAGCGAAGCTAGCTAGTAGACCTCCGCAGGATCCACCAATGAGTTAGTACTGTATCCAAGTGTGGTTCCATAAATTTGTTAATAAATTTCATTTTAATTCATTACGAGTTATTCGTAATATCTGTAAGTTGCAATAATTTCGGAAATATAGATATCCACGTCTAGGCACAAAAATGTACTTGAAAATTATAGGAATTTTATTGTAGTCACAATAGTTTGTGGTAGGATTTGCTATAAATTCCGTGGTGGTAGCATATATCTTGTGGTAATCCATAATATAGTAAAGGAAATAATCTCCCCAAAAGGTTTAATCATTTTTATTAATTATTATACAGAGTTAACTTTCAGGAAAACACTTTTCCCATCCTCGGTGGGTCTTGCTCAAGCAACGTGGATCACCCATGAATGTTCACAATATGGTAAAAAAATATGATAACAGCAAAACATGTTGGGTACAGATAGGTGACAGCCATCTTTTGGAATGGAAGAAGAAGAGAGATTCTAATTAATAAAAAGTATTAAACCTTTTGTGGAAATTATTTCCTTTACCATATTATAATATGTTATCTTACCACCCCTGATAACAGTAAACAAAATTTTCACCCTGACGGTATGAGCTAGTATAGTTTGAATGAATACTGTGAATTCTAACAACGTGGTTTCATTGGAATTCCATATCAATTGTTTTTAAGTTAATTTTTCTTAATTTTACTACTAAATAATATGTTAAACTTCGTTTCATCTCCGGATGATGGCCAAATTTTCAAACGAGACTTTCAACTTTACGTCCACTTCAGGTACTTTAACTGATGAACATAGCCCAGGTGAATCACCAATTCAGTTAGCTAAAAGAGTAAATAGTCTTAACCACTTGCGGAAGCAATCGTTTGTAGAGTCGATTAGGCTAGGATCTGGCTAGAATTGGAAAAAAATTAAGACAGATTTGAATCATTCACCAGCACAATAGATTCTGAGGAATAACGTTCTGGTAGTACTACTGCTGGCTTCGTAATAATAATAAACAGAATGGCACAGACTTTCTCGTATTAGTTTTCTGTATCTTTTCGGTTTGGCTAGCACACTCTTGTCAGCTGCCATCTATCGCCGCCCAAAGTTCATATTTTAAATTCATTTTCTTAGTTTTTTTCTGCCAGGATGGAAGAGGAGCGTTCTGAGTGGTTTCTCAATATTATACTTCAAAAATTATAAAACAAAATAAATGTAGTGAATTCGAATTTTGGATTATGTAGTGTTGGTATTTTAGATGATATGGTCTTCACTATTTTTCCCGGTTCGCTATAACCAAATCTTATTCTTATTTCTAATGTATATGCAACGGGACCAGACACTTAAGTTCACTACAACCAAGGTTTCACTATATCCGAGTTCACTATAACCAGAGTATTTCCCACGCATCTCATTGCTCATTGACTGATTAGTGATTCCGGGCGCTGCTACTGTCAACTACTAAAGTTATAAGCCCGTTACGGTAGTACATGTTTTTCCTCGTGAAGTGGCAGTGAACTGCCCCCTCCCCCGGATGATGAGATTCGCAGCTTAAAGGGATTTTTCCCAACCAGTTATCTCCCACCAGCGGGGCACCGCCCCAGCCGGGACAAGCTCCCGGCCACAAGCTCCCGGCCACTCTCCCGGCATGTGTGCTTGTGTAGTGCATGTTAGTGTGCGTGTGTGTAAGGGGTGAGAATAGGACAAGAAAGAGGTAGGAAAGATCGCCCACGGCCCGTGGCCCGTTTGTTCGGGTACCACTCCTGCATTTACCAGGTATTTGTTGGAGAACCCGCGAAAGAACTACCGATCAGAGCAGCGGGACGTTAGAACTTCCCTCCAGACAGTCACTAAATTCGACTTAGAGTCCAAAACTCTGCTACCGTCGGGAGTGGAAACGTAAGACTTCCCAGTCAGAGGCCTGCAGTGACATCTATTGATGCCCTGAGTCACCTAAGCCTGTACGTGCACCCCGGTCAGACCACGGTGTAAAATATCACGCGGCGGGACCCGCTCAGTTTTGTGGGCTAATCAGAATGTGCATGCGTTGGTGTTGCCTAGCAGTCTGAGCTGGTAGGCAATACATACGTAGGTACATTCTGATTGGTCTAGTAAACAGCGGGTCCCGCCGCGTGAACGAGTACAACCTGACCTCCGATTCCGTTTGAACCGGAGACAACCCGCAGTAATCGCAAGCTCCGATTCAATTACTCCGTATGCCAGTGTTAACTAAACGAACATGTTAATGCTAGCAAACTGAGTGCAATTGCTAACTAAATGGAAATTGTCGACTGACAAGTGAAGGAATTTATGCAATACGACCGCGTTATAATTCAATCCCTGTATGTGACCATTTTCTGGAACGAACCCGCGTCGGGGCAATCGTGGTTGTCGTTTAAGCCACCCATTGCCCGTCTGCAGCAGCCATTGCACGAGCGGCGATGCGTCGGTCGTGCATATTACATTGGCATACAATCCAGCGTCTGGCAAGCTCGAACCACATCTGCCACCACCACCCCGCCTCGCAACGCCTCACGCCGCTCCGCTCAACAACGCCCTGCACCACCACCATCCCCACATGGACGTCCCTCTGCAACCGGTCCGCTTTCCGCTCGCATTCCGCGCCCCGCGCGTCCCCCGCCTGCCTCGCGCATCGCTTTTGCTGCCCTCGCCTCTCCGCGCCCTTTTCGCCTCGCGCTTCGACAATCCCGCTGTCCCGCCCTCCATCCTGCCACCCATCCCACAGCACCTCTACCAGCTCCGGCCGCCGCTTGCCATCGTGTGCCTTGCCGGCGCCCCGTCATTCCTTTGGCCCTGTCGCCCCTGCTCCGCCCTTGCTTTGTTGCGTGGGGGGCCCTTAAACGCGAGGCGGCGGCGCCACCGCAGTTTCCCGGCGGCGTGCGTCACGCAGTCGCGGCTGGCTGCGCGCCAGCCCTGCGAGCCGCCTCCGAAAACACCCAACGAGGCGGCGGCCGTCGCGACCACCGTGTGCCCTCCATCCTTCCCCCCTTTCACCGCATCTGCGTGCGCCGGCGCCGCTGGAGCACACTTGGCCCCGCGTAAAGGCCCCGCGCGCCAGGGGGCGCCAAAGTTCCTCAAAGCGCCGCCACGCCGCGCCGCGCCCGATCCGGTACGCTCTGTTGATCCTCACTTCGTTAAGAAGTTAGGGCGGTGCCCAAGAATACAATCGGCTTACACGGGACCGGGGAACTCAAGATGAACAATAAAAGTTAATAAAAACTCAAGGAAAGGAGTAGATACGGAACTAAAATATTATAACTTATATTAATTATATATAGAATATGTTTATATTCAAACAAAACATAATGTATACAATAGATACTACACTATACCGACAGACATGGCTCAGTACATCCCGTGATAATACATGCACTACACTGACGGGACTAATGTTCACATCAGCTAGAGTACCTCGAAACTGTATCAAAGAGGCTGGGACAGACTGCCTAGGTAGGTACATGGAGGTTAAATGAAACGATTTGATGTTGCCAGCTGTGTGTGTTTTTATTTATTCATTTAACAATAACAAAAACGAGAGAAATATTACCTGATATAGAGGAGAACTATAGTGGATACACATTTTCTTGAGCTTTGGGACTCCTACCCTAATTTATGCCCTATTTTAAGTTGAATTATGAATGCAAATAGCGAAGAGATTTGGATGGATTTAATAAGAATATATTCAGTCCTATGTAACTATTTTCAAAGACATCTGCTGCTCATTTTGGATATTTTTCTTATCGTCGCCTTCGTGAAGAAATCGACTTACTACCGCGAGAACAGAGATCGATAATTTGAAAATCATGTTCCCTACTGAGCTCACGAAAATGTGCTCAAATAGTAATACTACATTTTTGTATCGAAGCAAATTTAGGAAGCTTTTCAATATATTCTGAATGGATCAAGAGAATTTGGAGGAAACACCTATGGCGAGCTAGTCATTGTCCAGGCATATTCAGCATTTTAAAATTATACAGAAGATGTGGTAAATAATGCATTGAATATTATTGTTAAAATAAATTATTTTTAATTTTATTTATTGATAGGGGAGAGTTTCAATGAAATGTCATTTTTTCTTTTCACTTTAGAGCAATGCTGTGTAGTATAGAAATTAATTTTATGACAAAGGAAATTACCCATTTATACGTGTTTTTTTTTCTGTGATTACGACTAAAAAGTTAGTTTTATCTTTTTCCGTCATGTTAATGGCTTTATATTTTTCATAGACATTAATATAATTTTAATTGTTCTAGCTTCAAATAGTATTTATGAGATGCAAAAATGTTCTGCACAGAATTCCTCTGTAGCCTATTCGATTTCTTCGCTCAGAAATTGCAATGTCAGTCTTTGTATGCAATCAAAGGTTTCTGTATCGCTATCAGTGCCGTTGTCGGTTTGGCAGATTTCGATATAACTAAAGACAGATATTCCTGTAAAGAACAATCCAAACCAGCCAAAGTTTGCAAGCTGAGTGTACTTGAACGAGTAGATTACGTCAGTAACTTATCCAGCTTGAGTTGTTCATCTGAAGTGGTTTATATCCATTTTTTACGTAATTTTTCTTTGCTTTTATTGCATTTTAAAAACATTTTAAGAGCATTTTATTGATTAGATTTAGCAATGTTTTAGGTAATCAAAGTCCTCCCCCTAATTATTTCACTTTTTTAAATGGTCTATGGTCATCGCCCACTGCGGCTGCATACCAGATTCGGTTCACTGTTTGGCAACCCCTGCGGCGTAGAATGTCGCTTGAAATAAACCACTTGTAATGAAATAAGTTTCTTTACGCCGCTGAAACTGCAACTTGCGGGCTGAACACTTTCCTGATGGGTTCTTGACCCGACAGTAATGAATTTCGTTGCCGCGGCAGCCATCCATATACTCGCTTTATCTCTCTGGAGCTGTTCTTGCGAGATCCTTTAGCACGGCTCGGAACGAATTTGTCTCGTCCGGTTTATTTGCCACGGTGCATTTGCGTCTTCACTGTTTTACGGGATTGTCAAACTGTGGTGGACTTGATTTGCTAACCGTAGTATTACCAGGGGAGTGTCAGAGACCCGTATGGGCTGAGCTGGCTTAGGGCATCAACTGATATCTCTGCAGTCCCTGACTGACTGGGAGATCCTAGGTTCGAGTGGCAGGATTTTGGACTCTCGCTTCTTCGCTGTCATCCACTGTCTGGAGGAGAATTCTATGGGCGGCTAGTAACTGCGGGAGCAGTACCCTAACAAACGGGCCACGGACTGCGCGCGATCTTTCCTTCCCAATTTTCGATCTATTAAATTTAGTGTTGCATTGTAAAAATAACTTTTTCTTCATTTTTACGCAAAGTAGACTGACACTGCACCTTTGCTTGGTAGAGGCTTGGTAGAGGTCGCCTTTGTAATCTAGGGTTAATAATAATTTTCTCAACAAATTTTAGAAAATGCTAAATCTTAATTTTTATTATGCAATAAAATGCTATAGCATTGTTTTTAAATTGTGAGTTTTTAAAATTTAAAGCGCTAAATTATACCATCACTAATTACAATACAGGAATGAAAAGTAAACCTCTTTCTTTTCCCTGAACGCTGTTTCAAGAAGAATTTCCCGTCAGAACTGGCCCGCATTAGGAATGGCTGGCGGCAGTTGCGCCGCGGGAGCCGGGCCGGGCGAGGGCGCCGAAACAATCCCGAGCCGAGCTGAACAGCCGAAGCGCGGCGCGCGCTGCCGTCGCGACCCGGGGCGCTGACGAATGACTTGCGGCAGGCGCTGTGCGGGCGGGCGGCGCGCGTGAGTTATGCAAATCTGCCCCGCTCGCAAACACTTCGCCCCGAGTACTGAATTTCCGCTCTTCTCTTCTGCGATGGACTGCAGTTGCGCACAAGTCTGTGGCTCGTTGGAATGTACTTGCCGGGAAGATGACACTGGTGCAAACAGGAATTTGTCAATGGTGTTGAATGTTCGAACTTCTCCAATTTGAGAAATGGATCTCGATGATTCTGTTGCCGTCGAAACCGATTTGGGAAATAGATAATTCCGGATACGTATGTGATTTGTGACAAAGCGAAGTGGCTCAGGGTCTAGCACGCTGGCTTCGCAGTCGGGAGGCCCGGGTGGCCATCCTAATTGGTGGTTTTCGAGGTTACCTCGGTCATCCTGGCGAATGGAGGGAAGTGTCTGCTGAAAGGCCATGACCACAAAGTGGGCTTCGTTACCCGTATCTGGTATCAACGTGAAGCGCTTTTTGAATGAATCATACGTATTGTAATAATTGGTCATGTTAGAGTATAAATAGTGTCACCATTATTTGTAGTAATAGATTTTTGAGTGATTTTATATTTACTGTAAACAATATTGCACTAATAATAACAGATTTTTAATTCTGAAAAAAAAATTGATTGAAAAATAAAATCTAGAATTCAATTCTTTATACTTTTTTATCAATTGTAATTGCTAAACAAAATAGAGTAATGGATGCTCCGTTGCCTTAATTCGCAAAGAATTTTCAACGACGTAGATAGCTAGGCCGCACAATATGGCTTAAAATTAATGGGCTTTTAAATTTCATTATTCCTTCCGTTGTTTTTTGAACTTCAGGATCAACTTTATTATTTGATTTCTAATTGCTGCAGATAATTTTCTTTTTTCTCTACATTTTTTCGCATGTGTGCAAGTTCTTCCAATAAGCACGTGATAAGTGTGATTATTCTCGAGTATTACACCCGTGAAATTAAAACCAATAGTGTTTATCTATACATACAAAATGCCCCAATCAGGGCAGTGTACCTAAAAAAATATTATTTTTTCTCTCCGATGTTTCTACCGCTCCTTCCTACGGGCCAACATATAAGCTGCGACTCATCTCTCTTAGAAGGCGGTATGTATCGATCGCTATGTTGTTGTGCAATAAACCACGTAGGTACTATAACATCATCTCTTTGAATTTACCATGCTATCACTTATATTCAATATTTGAGGTATTTGGAATTCTGTTGGGCATATTTTTATTCGTGGAATAGTTTTATTAAAGTCCACTTGTGCTTTGGAAATTCAAAGATAAATCCCCTCGAGGATTTATCTACATCCCCCCCGTCGGGGATTTATCGACAACTTCTAAAGCACCCGTGGTATTACCTATGATAACTGCACAGCATAATACCACCAGCGGTAGGTGAGGGCGAAGCCGTTTATCTTCCCTGAAAAGCGAATGTACGGTTCTAGGAAACAGGCAGTCCCGTGTGTACCTCCAAACGTGCTGTCAAGCGTTTTGTGTGCAACAGACGAATGCTCTATTATTCCTAGTTCCTTTGTTTCAGCTGACGCTCGGGTTAGAGGTAAACTGTCGACATAAATCGCACGAGACAAGATAAAATGTTGAAACGTATGTGCTAGATTGTCATTGCCGCCGCTGCAGTAAAGATGTGAAACTTAGTGCTTGATGAATGCATTGTCTCCCGTTTAAGAGCTCTGGAGAAATCATGTTTCCGTGTGGCTAAAAAAGGGTTTGGACCACATAAATATGCAAGTAAACCCTTGTTTTTACATATTCACTTAACACGAATTTCGCAGTAAAACGAACAAAAGTTTGAATGTGTTATACCGGGAAGAGACTGTATCCCTCCGTGCCGCTAAATGGTGAGATCCATTTGGCGTTGTATTGTATGGCATTTGGAACATTGTAAAGTGTTTTAAAAATCGCATAACAAGTCCCAAATAGTATTCTTTTATTTTTCTTTTCTTCAAATTATTAGCTATTACCAATGTTAAAAATAAAATAAAATATAGTGGAGTGTGGGGCTGGGCGTTGCAGTGTAGTGCAGCGCAGCAAGACGTAGCAGAAGTGAATAGAGTAAATGAAATAACATTTAAAATTGGAATTGATACAATTGAATACGATAGAATACAATAAGATGGAATTAATTAGTTGTAAGTATATGAGGTGTACATATATATGTGTATATGTGTGTGTATATGTATACATATGTGTGTGTGTGTCTGTGTGTATGTTTGTGTGTGTGTGTCCACAGAGAGTCTGAGTTTCACATGTGTACGCGTGAAATGGAGGCTTTCTTGCTATGCTGGGGTATAAACGGTTCTATGTAATACATTATATTTACTATTACTTCATTGTTCGTTTTCATTGTATTTATTATGAAATATTTAATATCACTTCCTTTTCATTTTTATAGTGTAATTAATTGGCTAACACCTGGCAAAGACGCCAATTGTGGTCATAATAAATATATTATTATTATATTATTATCCTGCACCAACCTACATCTCGGCTAGCGGGGCTAGTTTTCTCAACAAGGTATCTCCCTCGCTGGTTTCTCGTCATGTGCGGTAGTGTGGTGCATGTGAGTGTACGTGTGGTAAGGTGAGGATAGGAAGAGAAAGGAATGATTGCGCGCTCCGTGGCCCGTTTGTTTAAGTACTGCTCAAGCCCTTCCAGTCAGAGTAGCTGCGGAGGCAAAGGTAACTGTGGATAAAACACACACACACACACACGCGCGCGCGCGCGATCGAAGCAAATTGACAGTATCCCGCATCCAAAGTAGCCTTCGACTCGGTGCCAAGGTCTGATCCCGCGCGTGGAGGAACGATGCCCTAATGGCGAGCTGGCCACCCCGAGCGAGAGGAAAAAAGGAAGGGCGGGCTGTCACGCGGTCGCCCATCACTCTTCCCTAATTGGTGGCAGCTCGCGCCCTCTAACGACTTCAGTTCCCCAGACCTTCTCCGCCCCCGGGCGGTGTCGCAGGCCAGAAGGTCGTGAGAGGTTCGGTTATGGCGTGGCGTCGATAAATGAACAGACACTACTGTTCACATGCGTTTAAAAAGAACCAGCTGATAATGATTCCGGAATTTGTAAGGTTACTTCTCTATCCTAATTTTGGTATGTTGGGGAAAACTTTGGTTACTAAAATGTTTTACTCTTTATCGACTCACATCTGGCGGCCATTTTTATGTTTTTTATTTGTGCTCTGCAAATTGGTATAAAAAGAATCGTCTGGATCAGAAGGTCGTGGGGATTCTGTTACGGTGATGCATCGATAAATGAACAAAAGCTACTGTTCACATGCGTTTAAAATTAACCAGCCGATAATGATTGCAGAATATGTAAGGTTGCTTCTCTATCCTAATTTTGGTACGATGGGGAAAACTTTGGCTAATAAAATGTTTTACTCGTTTAGCCATTCGCATCTGGCGGCAATTTTCGTTTTTTATTTATTCTCTGCGTATTGATGATAAGGTTTATCCACTTTTTCGTTACCATGTCCCGGCAATAATTTTTCTGTTGAAAATTCTCTTTTTTTCTCCACAGTATTACAATACTTTTTCTATTCTACGTAAGCAGTATACTGCGCAACCATGTACCTAGAAAGTGAAGAATAATACAGTTGTATGAATCGTCCATGCTCGAGAATGGATAATTTCACGTCAAATGAACATGGGCCTTAACAGTTTCGAATTAGTTTCAAATTTCGTGTGTCTCAAGTACTTGTTAAAATAAATAAAGTTGCCACTTACAATGGCAGTCGCAAAATTATTTTGGAATTTACTTCCAATTCTATTCCATTACCTACAAGAGTCGTGTGCTGAGTTCAACTTCTGTTCTCATTCTCATCCCAGATTCAAACTTTTTATACAGTTGTTATATAGACAAAAGTACATTTTTTAATAATTTGCAAAATGTCGTTTTCGGTAATTAAATTTTCAGGGGATCAAAAAAATTCTGTAGACACTACCTCTGGGCACTATTCTGGCATTCCTCTGAAATTCATCAAAGGAATTTACTGTTCCGACCTACTGTCCCGACCTGGTGCCTCTAGAAGTACATTTTCTTAGTGGGAATTAAATGTTCGTCAGCGTGAGCTCACAAAGCTAAAGACTGCCCAGTTGCGTGCCCTTATCAAAGCACTAATGCACTAAATAATATCACAATGTGATAAATATTTAACTCGGGACAATAATGAATGGAATATGACATTCGTAGATTTATTGATGCTAAGATTCTCCTCCAATTTTATCCGATTGCCGGAATATATATGGTAAATATATGAGTAATTATACGGTTTAAAAATAATTTTATGGAATTGTAGATAACAACATTAAAATATTAAATCATTGTTATAAAGTTACGGTTCATTTTAGGAGTAAATACGTATATAATTGTAAGATGAATGCTTATACTGAGTTACAGACTGACCTGTTACAATAAAAAATTTAAAAATATAAATATGTAGAAAAAATTCTGACAACCGACATACTGGGGTTTCAAAATAAATGTTACAAACTTCTGTGGCATGGCAAAGAGTTAAAAATGATCACTTTTTGCCAATATATGGCATACATATAGAACAGAGTTGCACATGTATTTAGCCCATACTATTATGCAACGCCGTAAGCACAGATGTACGGTAGGTATACGAAATCCCTTTCACGACTTTAGATCGTTATGTACCGAACACTTGTTCATAAGCAGCAACCAGACAACCACGGTCATATGTGTAACTCAGTTATACGATATTTCACACTATATATTTATTGGCAAAAAGAGATCATATTCGACCCCTCTACACGCCCTAGAAGTTTATAACATTTATTCCGACACATCCTGTATATTCTTACGATCGCCTACCATTCATCCAAACGTCTAATACGCCACCACAGCACGGAACGTTTATATAAAATCTCCCGGAGGGTCGCGATAAAACGCCGCTTTGAATTCGCATCATACACCACTCACCTCCCAGCGGCGCCGGGCCCCGCTACAGCGAGCGTCGTCGCGGGCGCCGCGCCGCCCACAAATCAACGTAGCAGAAAATCTTGGCCCTTGCGAGGGCCACTCGTGCGTGGGGGGGGCGGGGGGCTCATAACTCATTCGCCCTCCCGTGAGCCGTAATGGGGCGCCCGCGCTCTTTCTATTTAGGAAAATAAGCGGATGCGACACCCGAAACGAACGGGGGGGGGGGCGGAGAGAGGAAAAGGAGTAGGGGGCCGGAGGAAACTGGTTGAGGGTGGGGTGGAGAGAGGGCTGGCGGAAAGGACGTGGGAGGAGTGTCACGGCGATAGATTGTCTATAGGAACAAAGAATCCGAGGGTTGAGAACGTAGTGCTGTGTGGTATAAGGATAGGGAAATGATGGGTGAGGGAGGAAATGAATTGAGAAGAAGAAGAGTGAGGATTATGAGTGGAGAGATGGCCAGGTGAATAGTTATTAAAGGCCGAAGGAGTCGAAAAAGGGAAAGTGGGGTGTGGAAAAGGAAATGCGATTGCAGGAGGGCTGCGCGGGAATATTATATATATACTATATATATATATATATATATGGATATATATATATAGTATAGAGAGAGAGAGAGAAGAGAGAAAAGGATGAGATAGGACTGGAGAAGGGGGGGAGAACGGTGCGCGGAAAGGCAAAGAGATGTTTTGGGGACAGATTGGAAGGGCTGTAAAATTGCGAGAAAGGATAGGGAAAGACGGGGGTGATGAGGAAGAGGTGGGAAAGGGAATGAAAGAAGGGGGAGCAGGAGGTGGAAGAGAAGGGGATAAGGTGAAACGCGGCGAAGAGGACACAGGAAGAGAAGTGAAAGCAAGAGAGGGGGGAAGAGTCGAGGAGTGAGAGAGGAAGGAAGATAAGTATGAGTAGTGAAGAGGTGAGGTAAAGGATGGAGATTTCGAAGGGAGAGGGGGAGGGATAGCCATGTGATTCACTGCGAGAGCGCGTGCGGGGCGGGGTTGGTCAGGGAGGATTGGGAGGTTTCGGGGGACGAGGATGAGGTCGAAGGGGACGACAGTGCGAGTGAGAGGAAAGGTAGGAGAAGGAGGGGAGGGGAGAGGGTAAGACGGTCTCTGTGAGGGTGAGTTTAAAGAAAAGGGACCCCTCCAGCAATATATCTTTTTAAGCTCCTTCAGGTAAGCGCCTTTAAGATCGTCTTACGCGGATGTGGAAGTTGTACAGTTTAGAATGACACTTCTGGCTCTGACTGTACTTGAGGCAATAAATATTTTAGTGTTTCCTGTAAGTCTCGCTGTATTTACTTTTACCATTAATCCCCATGTTATGAGAAAGCTACTTAAATTGAGTTAGATAAAAATTATAAAATTAGGAAAGTCTCTTACAGTACAATTTTAAGCTTTTGGCCTCATTAAATAAGTATTGGAATTCATGGTCCGAATGTTTTCATATTTCAGCATGTATAACGCACTCTTTGTAAGTAGCCTTAATGGTTGCTATGATAATCAATAATCAAGTATTAAATAATGCACCCTTATTACATGGTGTCACCTTAAAAATTGTAAAAATAAAATTAATTTCGGTGTATGATATGCAACATCAGTGTATATTTGGCAACAAAGCAGCTACTTCGGGTATCTTCTTCTTCTTCCTCGTCTTCATCTGCTTCTTGAGCCTGAAGCAGATATTAATTGAAGGAACGTCATGACTCGTCCTTGAAGGAGAGTGGGCTGTTCTGCAGGAAGGGCAGAGCAGAAATCCAACCGCCCTGGCAGGGATCCATTAGGGCTGCTCTTACGGGTAGAAAGGGGCGATAGCTGCCTCTGTATGGAACACACGGGCGTGGAAAGTGCAGATGGAGGTGTGGTGTGTTAAAAAAGTATTAATGTTTCTTGGCCCGCCAACTGCTTTGGTTATTAGTCTCTGGAGTGAACTGAGAGATTTATTTTCGAAGGTGGCAATGTTCGTTTCCAGATATATGAGATCCGACCGGTGTCGACCTACAGGTCGGTTTGTGGAAAGTTTCCCCACTAGCTTTCTCCCCTAGAAGGTCTCCGGATCAAGCCTTGAGCTCCCGTGAGCTCTCTCGCATGTGTTGTAGTGTAGTGCATGTCAGTGTAAGGGGAGAGGGAAAGACAAGAAAGAGGAAGGAAAGATCACACGCGGTCCATGGCTCTTTTGTCAGGGAACCGCTGCGGCAATCACCTGGTATTGACCGATGAAATCAGCGAAAAATACTGTCTTGAGCTGCCTGCGGCTACAGTTCTCCTCCAGCGGCGAAGCGCTACAGCTAGTATATAGAAAATTTGCCATTTATGGGAATGGAACTCTCCAATTTAAACATAGCGGCACTTCAAGGTTACAAGGTGGAAGAAGAGGCGGACATTGTCATCCAATCGGGAGCTCCAGTACCAAAAGTGTAAGTCGTGACGAAGTCAATTGGATGACAGTGCACCCCCTCGTTTCAGCGCGTGACTGTGAAGTACCTCTATGTTTAAATCGGAGAATACACTTTCAAAATCGTTGCAGAGGCAGCGACCCAATACTAGGTTTCTGCTAACTCAGCCGTTAACTAGTCAAAAGAATCTTAACCCCCCCCCCTCCCACAAAAAAAAATCCTGTAGTGTAGGACCCCCAGCAAAGTTTTAGTTTGTTTCCTCCGCTTTTGTTTTGTTTCTTTGTTTGTGTTCATGTAATATGCCGTAGGGCTATTATCGGTTTTGCAATGAGAATTGAAATTTGAAAGCACAGATTACTTCATAAGTGACTTACTATCAAATTAAAAAAATCGATATTCTTCAGAAAATGCATTAGAAGATTTGTGATCAAATCACGACTTTAAAAGGAAGTAGTTTTTTAATATCTCTTCGTCACTTTTTGATTTCGAAACTTCACATATGACGCTCTTTTTAAATATACAAATGATTGAACCGAACGACAATCAAATTTTAAAAAAATCTTATGACTTATTGAAAGATGTGTTGAATAATGTCATTTACACCAAAATTTGCACTTTTTCTCCTTGTGCATTTAAGACTAATAGAAATTTCCGGCACACACGTCTTCATTCCATTTAGAATCGCAGGGTTTTATTGTAAGTTATATCTCCTCTCAGAGTCTGTCGATTTCGTATGGTTTCTTTTACTTGAAATTTCTTTCTTTCTGTTCGGCATACAGTGTCTTTCAAAAGAAGATTGGAAATTCTAATATGTTTTTTACCTTTTAAAAGCATGTATCCGTCGGACGCACTATAATTTGCTTAATATTTAAAAAATAATAAGTCGGTTTTACAGAATTTTAGTTAGAAAATATTATGAAATAAAGCAAATTAAAATTGATATTATTCCTTTGAGAGGAAAGAGAAATCAAGGGCAAACAGAGGTTATAGTTTATCATTGGGGAAGTTGAAGAATAGAACCTTGGGGAACTTCTGCTAGAATAGACTGTGGATCTGATAGAGTAGAGTGTATTTTCATTCTGAAGTTCCGATCGCTAAGAAAGCTGTGCATTGTGTTTTGCAGGTACTGCTACACTCTTATCTGAGATAATTTAAAGAAACGTTTTAAATTCGGGATTAAAAAGCCGTAAGGTTTCGACAAACGGCGTCATTTTATTTTCACGGGAAGCATCTGAGAGTATCGGGTGCTTCGTCGCCAGAAATAGCGCCCGTACCTCCGCCGCGCGTCGGAATCCTCGCCCTGTAAATCACTCCAATGGGTTTCGGGTTGGCTGCCCGCCAGGGGTGAAACCAGACAGCGAACGGAAGCGGGCCAGACTCCCCCAATTCCTTCCCACACTGTCGAATTGTTGGCTGTTACGTTTCCCGAAGTTCGTGACGAATCGGAGCTTTCTGTCTGAGTTTAGAGGCAATAAAGTTTTTACAGGTAACCACAGTGGATTGGAAATTTCCGAAGTTCTCCGGAATTTCGAATTCGTCTGAAAATTTTCAATGCACGGGTGGTAATTAATAAGACGAATGAAATTATGTCAGAACTTTATGTTTTGAATTCCACAAATCTCGTATTTAAATGTACAAAATGGAAGTAATGCTTCTGTGCAAACTTGCAGAAATCGTGGGATCATTCTGAATATTTCAAATTATCGGATTGGAAGTTAAAACTATTTGTTGTTGGGACCCAACTTCGAAAGATTCTGGCATGACTTGAATTGCATGTGAACTGAAAATTAAGAATTTCCGGTGCAATGCTTGTAAAAGGTCTTATTTAGTGCATTGCGGTTTATGAAACACAGTTTCCACCTTCATTGGGGACTCGAAAACCGCTTACCAAGGGCTTAAAATGCGTCACTTAAATGATTAAATTGCACCTAATACCAAATAGTCAATTTAATTTTATCCTGTCCGCTATTCTGTACGTTTTCGAAATTACAGAGATAATTTACCTTGAAGAAATAAATCTTGAAACATGTTGTAAATGTCCCAGAAGACTTATTGTGAAAGTTACACACTTAGGAAGTACAACTCAAGCCCGACAACTTGGTTCTAAGTGTCTGGGACGAACGGTTTCCGAATTTAACGCTTCGGTGACGGGTGTTGCATCGAAACGCGTGTTGCGAGATGCCTTTTCCCCTTACTTTTTTCGTCGTATCCAAATTTACGAATTTCTACATATTTCGTCTTAATGATCAATTAATCTTTGGGAGTTTATTCCTTAAACAGCAACACATTTATGGGGTTAATTCTTTAGATCTTTAAATGCATTTGTTAACAATTGTCAACAATTACGACATATTTAATGAGTGGCATTTGAAAATAAAATTACTTTTGACACCATGATTAGGGAGAAGTGGGTAATTTATTATTACCTGTTTTGTGTATACTTTTTGGTTTTACTGCACTTTATGTCTTCCAAAGTGAGATTTTGTTGTTTTTTCTTAGTTTTCGTACCAATTACCCTAGATTTATTATATCTTCATGTTATCAAGATTTATCAAAATATATTCATGTTTTGATTATTAGTGTATTTCATCTCGTGATTTTTGGAATACAATGTTTCTCTATTTTTTTCAGGTACGTTTCCGGACCAATGATTGTAATCAACGCACCTGGAGTTATGTTTCCAGACTGCAGATATTGTAAGTTATTTACTTCAAAACTTATGTTTTGCTTCCCAATTATAATATAGAACAACAAAGCTGTATTTACTCAAAACACCAGAAATAAAATAACTAATCTCTTCTGTTCTATACAAAACTTCCAAATGAATTGGAAATATGTTGGGCCCACTAAGATTCATGCTGTTTCAAAATATATATTAGCATCTCAGAATTTAATTTGAGATTCATTCACAGTTTTATTAAATTTTTGGTGCATTTAGTGATGAGCCCATCCATCAAGTATCACTTTCATTTTAAAGAAAACTCACATATGCTAATTGACGTGCAACAAAGTCGCGTATTGGACATTAATAAGGAAAAGTGTATTGGGTAATTAATTGAAAGATAAAAAGATATATCAATGTAGTGGAGTGTTATTGCATACTTAAGACGGGTTACTTTAAAGAATATGTGAGTACTTTTCTGACAGTTTTCTGCGTCGAGTGTTGTTTCCAGCCCTTTCGAGATAAAGTGATCGATCTAGCACGCTTGTCATAACTGCCCACGCATTTCTGAATGTAGACCAGAAACAAGGCTCTTTAGTGGAAGCTTACTTTTGGCAGGTGATCACATGATGTCAACTGATGTCACTGTCCAGAGCATCAACTGATGTCGCTGCAGTGCCTCTGACAGGGAGGCCCCGGCGGTGGCAGGATTTTTGACACGAGCTAAATAGCTAGATGTAATTCAGTCGCTGTCTGGAGGAGAATTCTAGCGGCTGACTGGTCTGATTGGGTGTTTTTTGTGTGGTTTCTCCGATCAACACCAGGCGAATGCCGGAGCAGTACCCTAACAAACGGGCCACGGACCGCGAACGATGTTTCTTACCTCTTCCTAGTTTTATCCTCGACCCTTCCACCCACTTTCACTGACAAGCACTACTCTAGCTCCACACAGTCCGGGAGACCGATTGGGAGCTTAGAGCTTGCCATGGCTGAGGCGTTGATCCAGCTGATGGGAAGTACCTGGTTGGGAATCCCTGCGAGTAGACGTGTGGGTCAGCGTCGGATTTCGCCAACCAGTGAGAGTTATCGACACCTCTCGAGGGAAAACATGCACTTCACTTACAAGACTACTGGCCTAAGCAGCGGACTCGCCCGAAAATAGTTAATGCCTTACTTTAGATGTCGAGACTTGATGTAGCTAATCTATCAATCAATGAAAAATCTCGAACTTCACACTCACGGCTATTGTTGATGTTAATTGAGGCGTCCAGGGAGAGAAGGACCTACCTCACCAATTTCAAAATATCGATAGATGAACGTATTCTATCACGAAGACATTAAATTTGCTAAAAATCGATGTTTTGAATTTTGTGGGTTAGCTCCCTCTTTCACTAGTTGCCTCAATTATGCGTGGACTGAATTTACTGCAGTGCCACTTCTCTCCCTGTCGGCATCTCCACACCGTTCTTTTGTCCGAGGGAAAGCCAATTTTTTGGCGACCTCTTCGCCCCTCATTCCCTCGAAGGAAGTGTATAAGAGACAGTTTTAAGCATGCCGACTGAGGAGGCGTTTTCTTTAATAAGTGTTAATTTAACTTGCAAAATCCACGAGGAGAAGCGTTCTAAGTGCGTACTTTCTCCGCTCCTTGATCAGCGGCGCTTCCTCGCCCATGAAATATTCAGCCGCGTCGCCGTTCGTCTGGCCGCGCGCCAGTGGGGCGCCCGCGAGCGAGCGCGCAACCCGAGCAGTTCCACCTCGCCCCGCCAGGGCGGGCGACGCCCACTTTTGCGAAGTAAGTCGGCGTGGAAATTAGCAACTTACTCACAGTGCTCCCACTTCAGTAGATGACGGTCGCAAACGAAATATAGGAAAGAATGCTGGGAGGAAGCGAATTAACGGGAAAACATGTTTTATTCCCATTCGTCACCTTGTTTTACTTATTTTTGTTAAATTATTTTTGTTCTTCTTTTTCGTTTTCTTTTCTTCATTAAAAATAAACAATTTGTAAATTTCTTTCTCGCTCTCTAAATCATCTAATTCCCTACTAAATTATTAGACACAAAAATCAATTGTGTCATTAAAGTAATTATTTTATACTTCTAGTAATACGGTATTTTAATATCATAATAAAATACCCCATATATAAGTTTAAAACGTTTAATGGAAAAGAATCTATTTTTCCCAGCCGGGGAAAAATTATAACTGTGCGCATTTCTTACAAATGTTCCAGTACCTATTGCTGTGTGACTATGAGAAAGCCCATCCTAAGGTTAAGAAGACCAGTATGTACGGTGAAGAACCCCTTATCTCATGACCGAGAGGTCACCGCTGGTCGCCCAAGGCCCGTAGCGGTCTGTCGGGCCACAGGAAAGGACAGTACACTTATGCTTCTAGTTGTTATTCGTCTTCTGGCTTTAGAGTTAATGACTGATTTAGGTCTACAATTCGCATTGCTGCAGAACTGACAATAATTTCATATCATGGCGGATGATTGATTAATGATTCGTGGTGCGTCAACTGCTAAGGTCATTACTCTCGTACGTTAAGTGAATGCATTTTATAGAGGAAGAGGGTGGTGATATCTCCCCCCGTCAATGGTAAGGTCAGGCGCAGAACTACCGTCGGCTAGTAGGTTTTTTCTCAACCAGATATCTCCGTCCAGTGTGGCACCGCCCCAGTCGAGCAAGCTCTAAGCTCCCGACTGGTCTTCCGGCATGCGTTGTAGTGTAGTGCATGATAGTGTACGTGTTTGTAAATAAGGAGTGAGGATAGGACAAGGAAGAGAAAGCAAAGATCGCGCGTGCTCCGTAACCCGCTTGTTAGGGTACTGCTCCCGCATTCGCCTGATGTTGATCGGAGAAACCACGGAAAACCACCGATCAGAGCAGCCGGTAGCTAGAATTCTCCTCCAGACAGACGCTGAACTCGATCTAAGTGGCGAGTGTCGAAAACGCTACCCACCGTCAAGACTCGAGTCTTAGGCTTTCCCGGTCAGAGCCACAGCAGAATCGATATCCATCCCTTTCCACTCTTGTTCCATTGATCCATTTGTGGTGTTGATGGGGTCAGGGAAAGGGCAGACGGGGCGCGGGGGAGGCCACCTAGCCCACCGCGTTAGCCGTCTTGGGAGCTTCCTGCGGGCCCCGCGAGCCGGGGCGTCCGTCCGTCTCTTTAAGTCCCGCTTCGACGGCCGCCGCGCCGCCCCGCGCTGTAAATCTGCTCCCCTCGCAGCGCCGGGCAGCGCGCACCGCACCCCCACGCGTCTCGGGTGGCTGCTGCGGCGACGCGCGCCAACACAAACACACCGCGCCTCCCCCTCCGCCCCTCGCGACACCGGGCAGTGGGCGCGCTCGCACATCTCCACCAATGCGAAACGCACTCTAAGACATTGTCAGAATGCTGTTTAGTGCAATTTGTTCTGGGATCAACTGTTGACATCCCTCATTCTATTCCATTTGCTATTTCTGGCTTTTGTGACTCAGGGCATCAACTGACTTCACTGAAGTGCCTCTGACCGGGATATCCTTGGGTTATACTCCCGACGGTGGCAGGATTTCCGACACTGGCCAGATACCTAGGTCGAATTCAGTCGCTGTCTGGAGGAGAATTCTACAGGCCTGCTGCTCTGATCGTAGATTTTCGTGGTTTCTTCTATCAACACCAGGTGAATGCTGGAGTAGTACTTTAACAAACGGGTCACGGACGATGTACAGTTTTTATTTCTTTTTGCTTTTCTCACCCCTTAGTTCCATACACTTACACTTATATGCACTACACTACTACATATGTCGGGAGACCAGACGGGATTATAGCGCTTGTTTTCGCTGGGTTCCACGGTGAAGGGAGTTAACTGGTTGGGGAAAATCCTTTCTAGCCGACTTAGGTCGGTGACGGATCTCGTATCGGGGTGGAAAGGGAGTACGCTATCTGATCTCGGATATGAAGGGTTCTACTATACATCAAGGTTATGGGGTTAGGGTACTAAACCAAACCCATAGCCAATTTAATACAGACATTTCGACACCTATGAAACAGCATAACGCTATCTGGTACCCCTTCTCACCTCTTTACCGTTCCGTAATTTATGGACGACCCTTTACTTCAGACATGCTAGCTATAATTTAGTTGGCAAATTACCTTTAGCCACGTTATAAGTACTCTCCCCGCACTCTCTGCCGCAGAAGCCAAGTAGGGCTGCGGGGCGCATGCAGATTGTACTGCCGTAAAGAAAATAAATGACCATTGCGCCAGAATTACTGGTATGTGTGTGTGTGTGTGTGTGTGTGGGGATTGAAAGAGCAGTGCGGCGAGAACAAATAGTGCCTTTCCGGGGAGTGCAATCGGTAGGAGCGAAGGCGACACCGTTCCAGTAGGGAAGAAGCACTGAAATAAGCTGCATAGAAGTTCATTACAAGATACATTTTCGAACAGACCGAAGTTAGCTATAATGTGACAAATCCCTAACTTTCGGTACTGCAGAGTGTAAACTAATGAAATTTACCTCTTTGAAGGCAATACAACTACTACTGTGGACAGCCAATATAAATACTACTCGCCAACCGATAAAGTGTGAACAAATGCTCGCATTTTGAATGTCGCTGAGCGCACAGTCGACGTCTCGAGTTGTTCAACCGAGAGCTTGTCCCAGCTGGGGCGGTTCTCCGTTGGTGGGAGGTTCCTCGTTGAGAAAAACCCAGCTAGCCAACTGTAGCGGCGCGGGATCTCGCCATTAGAGCGAGCAAACACATACACTACACTTACGGGATTATTGACCTAAGTAGTAGACGTGCCCGAAATCTTTAACAATCAATCAATGGAGTTGCTCTACCTTCGTGACTTCAGAGACCGTGGTTGAGCAGTTCGGCTTTCGGCACCGTTCGGGTACAGTACGGTTACATTATGACATTGCTATGCAACTGTTTGATTTATCGTTATTAGGACAATAAACAGGAAATAACAGACGTACTTGAAGCGGTGATATCATTAAAATCGTCTCGTCAGAAAAAAAACCTATAACCAAGAAATTGTATTTCTTGGAAGAAGTGTTCTCATACGTCATATTTATCTACAACTCATTTGACTCAATTCTTGTTTACGTTATCCTTTTGTAATCCTTAACAGACGGCAGTCACCGCCCCAGACGGGACAAGCTCTAATCTCCGGACTGGTATGCCGACGTGTGTGATATTGTGTGTGCTTGTGAGTGTGTGTATGTAAGGGGTAAGGATAGGACAAGGAAGAGGAAGGGAGGATCGCGGATGGTCCGTAGCCCATTTGTTGGGGGTACTTCTCTGTCATTCACCTGGCGTTGAACGGAGAAACTTCAGAAAACTACCAATCTGAGCAGCAGGCTGCTAGAATTCTCCTCTAGATAACGGCTGTATTCGACCTAGCTCTCTAGGTAGTGTCTAAAACCCGGTTAGCATAGGAGTGGAAATCTAGGACTTCCCGATCAGAGGCTCAGCCTTGACATCATTTGATGCCCTGAGCCACTTAAACCGGTTTGAGCCGTAAGCGCCCTCGGCTAACTAGGTGGGCTATTTTATTTCGTTACTCTCCGCAATCAAGCTGTGCCCAATTGCCGCTGAATCCACCTTCTGTGAGGTGGCTCGTGCCCACTGCGCCGGTGGCGCCCTCGGCGGCGGTGGCGGCGTGCGTCGTCGCCCCCCTCCCTTTGCCACGGGCGACGCCAGCGCCGCGCCGCGGTTGGCGCGCGCCCAGCGCTGTTGGCGCGCTCCCCGTCGCGCGACGTGCGAACGCGCCACTTCGCGTCACGGCCC
>BOPP01000007.1:16650099-16666353 GCA_017312745.1 Gryllus bimaculatus | reverse complement strand
TCCGATCGCTTCACGGCCCCTTCTCAAAGCTCCACGGCAGCATCCCTCCGCTTCACAGCTCCCTCCCCGTGCTCCACGGCCCCCTGCCCATCACTTCACGGCCCCCTCCCTGCGCTTCACGACCCTATCCTAACGCTCCACGGCCCTCTCCCAGCGTCCCACGGCCCCTGCCCAAAGCTCCACGCCCCGCGGCTACCTCCGTACGCTTCACGGCCTCCTCCGTGCATCCCATAGCCCTCCGGACCACGCGCGGAGCGAATGCGCCCGGTGGCGGAGAATTTGTGATTTGGAGCCAACTGGTGGGTGGAATCCATTGCAGATATATCTTTTTGCGAAATTAAAACGATGTACACCGGCCTCAGTGACCGAGAGGGCCAAGAGCGTGTACCAACTCAGCGCTTCGATCCGAGGTGTCGCGGGTTGGAGTCCTGCCTTGGACGAAGTTGGTTGCCCCTTGGCTCTCATATCCAGCAAAAATGTTTTCAACCAACCCCCAAAAAACAAAGACAGTGCTTCCAGACCAAAACTCAGGTGATCAGGGTTTACATGTCATGCCTCATACCAGTACGCCACAGAAGAGCCGTATGGCGCATTGAGCATCGATCTTGGTTTGGTTCAGGACCTGCTAAAACGTCTGAGGGCCATTTCTAATACTACCTGTCGATTCAATGACAACTGTCGATCAAAACAATCATACTCTGAGCGATAACATACATTCATGTTCCAAAAAACTCCCAAACGTCTTCAGATATCACAGACGAAATCTGCAGAGGGAGAAAGTCATATTTTACTTCGATACTTCTCTCAATCTTGGTGGTTTGATGGGTAATAAATACAAATTTTTGTCGTTTTAATACAGATTTTTTTAGTTTTAAGCTCAAAAAATGTTTATCGTTTTTTAACACCTAAATGTCCGAGCCTTTGTGATGAGGATCCAGGGCAGTAGATCTGTTAGCCGCTCTGTGGCACATCCCCAGGTGATCTCCCGCGGTCGTTGGCATTTCGTTGAGTAACTCGTGAGTCACCCGTCTCACCTTCGTCGCTGGGCAGCAGCTCTTGGCTCTTTTGCTCGCCTCTTGCTGCCAATTCGTGCATTCACCGCGCCTTGCGCCATCTTGTTGGACGTCATGTTTGGATCTGCGCAAATGCATAGGATAGTCGCAGAAGAGTCTTGGCCAATGTAATGTTGACTTTCGTACCCAATTTGTCTCTTCGTTGTTAAAACGAATTGAAACAGTCTCAAGGAAAAACACTTTCGCGCAATAGTGTTGTAGTCACAGTATGTCAATGTAATTAATTTGTTGATTTGGAATGGCTGGAGTTTACAGCATATGTTCGCATTATTGTGAGAAATTTAAAACCATTACATCACTTACCAGAAGACAATTCGTATCAATCGTGTTTTTCCAAAATATACGATTCGATTACGTTTACTAGCAAAAATATTGTAAGAAGATTCTGGCTGTCTCAAAAAAATTATAGTAATCACGTCATGATTATTGCGATGCGATTGGAATATGCTGTAAAAGTAGTTTGATTATATACAATTTAATAACTCTTCGTTTTGGATTTCATTAGATTTATGAAGCATAAATATTGGAAAACAAAGAAACTGATTAAGAGTTTTCAAAGAACTATCCAAAGAGAAATTTTAATGAAGTTGAATTTGGTGAGTTAATTTATCTATAAAAAGGACTGACGAGTAAACATATTAGAAAAACCGAATTTAAATAGTGAAATTGATTTTGAAGGAGATCCTTTTGATCAGTGAAGTTAAATTATCTTGTTAGATTGCGAACTTGAGACTTCTCTCAGTCTCGAGAAACCCCTTAATGTGATATGATGATATCTCAGTCCACCAACGGCAAAGGAAAAAAATGGGCAAAGACAACCATTTTACTCTGCTAAATTTTATGAAAACTAATTTGGCATTTACTAAAATATTTATTATTCAAAAGCTTTTTTAATGACATTGTAAATCGATAGTAATTTTAACAAGGGAAAAGGGAATATACAAATTAGTCGCAAGAAATATCAGTGGCAAATGAATGTGACAAAGTTTTTTAGGAAGAGAAGCTACAACTGATATTATAGGCAAGTATTAGATTCAAAGGAAGTCTTAATTTTTATTACGAAACCTTTAATGATATTTTTAATATTAAATTATCGGCAGTTAAAATTTGCAGTTTTTCGATATTTAATTCCTTTCTGCTCGACCAAACGGTAAAACAAATCAATGATTATGAACATTTATAAGAGTGACCAGCACAATTTGATATTGTAGTGGCAATGTTAAAGAAATAATTTCTAATTTTATTTCTGAATAGCAACAACCAACTAATTAGTTGGTTTGATGCGATTATTATCAGTACTGGCAGAAATTGAATGAATTTGGATAAAATGGATGAACACAAAGGAATTTCTTAACGATTAGAAATTGTTGAAGGGCCTCCTTGACCCAATTTTATATCATTGAGTCATTGTATTCACGTCATATTTTTATGCGATTTTTTTAGTGTAAAAGAAGCATTTTGTACCTTTTAAAAAAGTCTAATCGCGAAGTCGGGTTGCGAGAATCTGCTGCGTGTGTGGGGCTTTGGATTCCAGGCGGCCGTGTCTCGCTGCGCCCTCAGTTAATCGTAATGGGGGCAGCGCCATCTTTCTCCATGGCCAGTGGGCAGGCCGCGAACGAGGCTCGGCTGCGTGGCACCGGGGCGCTGTGGTTCTGGTCGGCCAGTCGAGGTGGTCACAAATTGGGGTGGGTGGGATCTTTACTCTACCGTTAACTTTTTGGCGCGAATTGATTGATTGATTACTAGTGATTCAGGGCGCGTCAACGGCTAAGGTCGTTGTCGGGGTTACGGGGTTAGTCCCGTAAGTGTAATGCCTGTTTGTACTCGAGGGTGGCGGTGATCTTGTCCGCTGGATGGCTAGATCCTCCACATACCTAACTTTGGTTAGCGGGGTTTTCCAGGTATCTCCCATCAGCGGGGCACCGCCCCAGCCGGGGCAAGCTCTAAGCTCCCGGCCGCTTTCCCGGCACATGTGGTAGTGTTGTTAGTGAACTGCTCCGGATTCGCCTGGTTTTCTTCGGAGAAACCACAGAAAACTACCGAACAGAGCAGCCGGTGACTAGAATTCTCTTCCATACAGCGGCTGAATTCGACCTTCTGGCAGTTATTTGAATAGTGTCGAATATCCTGTTACCGTCGGGACGCGAACCTAGAACCTCGCGGTCAGAAGCACTGCAGTGACATCAGTTGATCCCCTGAGCCACCCCTTCCGGTCCATCGATTCGGGCCAAGTTTACGTTCTGAGTGGTCTCTCGGCAGAAGTGATAGTGGGTGCGCATGTAATGGGAAAGGGAGGACCAAGATTGTGGCCGAGCCTGTTTGTTAGGATTTACTACAGCAGCATTCGCCCGGTATTGGTGGGAGAAACGCCGTAAAACTGCCGATCAGAGCAGCAGGTCGGTCTGTAGAATTCTCCTTCAGACAGTGATTCAATTCAACTTATCGAGGTAGTTAGTGTCGAAAATGCGCCGAATCTGAGGAGCCTTCGAGTTGCAGGTCCTTCTATTACGATATGTTGTAGACGACTCGTATGTTACGGAACCATCTTCACCCAAAAATTCCGAGCGGTGCAGTACCTTGTGCCCGGGCGGAGCGGTGGGAGGGCCAGTGTGCCGATGCGTGGGCGTGCGGGCGTGTCGCTGTCGCCCTCGATCAGAGGACCGGAGGGGAAGTGGAGGGGAGGGCAGCGAGGGGAGGACGGGGTGGCGGTGATGTCTCAGCGGCCGCCGCCTGCTTCTGTCACCCATCCACGTCCCATGGGGCGAGGGTATCTGCTCCACTGCGGAGTCAGCGCGCGTCTGCGGAGCAGCGACATCCCACCTCAGCGACGCTGAGCATTAACCCTGCACTGTGAATCACTAAATAAAAATAACAGCTTTGATGATTCTTCTTTCGTTTAACCTGATAACAGATTTTTTGTAATAGGAGCGTTCGTGCACAAATATTAATATTTACCTTGTTTCTGTCACAATATACGTAAATTATTAGATGAATACAAACTCAATTTTACGCTTCATGGTAAAACAGAAAAATATGCATATCGCATTGTTAAAAAGAACTAAAAGGAAAATAAAATGCAGTAAATGCATCGTGCTTTATATAAATTGTATAGGAACACAACTTGAAACAAAAGCCTTAGCAATGACACTCAACCTTTTAACTAATATTTATTTGGTGTTGTACTCAAGAACTCCTTTTGGGTAATGTATTAGTCGGTTAGAAGAGTCTTTTTCTCATAAACGTCACTAACATAGTGTGGGAATCGCTACGACGTTTCATTAATGAAAGTATAAAAATTGAAAGTAAGATGTAAATTAAATATAATCTTAAGTACAGTAAGTCTTGATGTGTTTGTCCTTTAATGTTTTAGTTAGATATACTTTTTTATTAGATATTTTTAGCCTTTCGTGAGGTATGTGGAGAAATTCACAGAAATTAGAAAAATACATTTGAAACAGCAGGGGGGAATTTATGTGCTCTGGAATGAGGTGTGTGAGACGCGAAACAATGTAATTGCTTAGTGATAATAGATGTTTAATTTAGTCCGACTTTAAATTTTGAATTTTATTTTAGAACTGTATAATAATAATATTAGTAATAATACCAATAATACTGTTTATTTTTCTCCATGGGTGTATAGATGTCTGGTGCCCCTGAAATAAATAAACCCGTCTCTCGCCAGAGAGGAACGGTGGCGCGTGGGGGAGGGGAAATGGAAGAAATTCCTTTCGGAGGGCGTGGGCGTGGGCGTTGGGGTGCGTGGGCGGGCGCAGCTGCAGGGGGCCGTGTATCTGTCGCACTCCATCAGCGGCCGATCGCTTCGCTCGGCGTCTACCTGGGCCAGGCGCCACCGCCACCCGCCACCCGCCAGCCACAGCCCTCGGCACGGTGGGCCGGCGGGCAAGTCCCTTTCCCCTCAGGTGGGAGGAAAGGAAGCTCATTTTCCCCCTTCTTCTCTTTCCCCTTCTTCTTTTTCTTCATCTTTTTTCTTTTTTCTTCTTTTTTTTCTTTTTTTCTTTTTTTTCTTTTTTTTCTTCTTTTTTTGTCTTCTTTTTCGTCTTCGTTTTCTTCTCCTTCCTCTTCTTGGGCATGCCTCTTCTTTGTCTACTTCAGCTTTTTATTGTGCTTTTCTCCTTTTACATCTTCTTCTTCTTCTTCTTCTTCTTCTTCTTCTTCTTCTCCACCTTCTACTTCTTATTTTTCTTCTTCTGCCTCCCGAGGTTTCAATTGCCTTCGTTTTCTTCTTGTTCTTTGTCATCTGCGTCTTTATCTTATTCTTATCTCTTCTTCGACTACTTCTACTTATATTTCTGATTCTCGTTTCTCGTTTTACTTTTGCCTCCTTCAATTGCCTCTTCTTTTTCTTTCACTTCTTCTTGTGCTCATTTTTCCACTCCATAATGCCCAATATTCTACGTAGTTTCGTTAAAATTCGATTTTTCTTTTCAAATTATTTGTGATGTACGTTGTCAATTTATCTTTTAACGGGCTTATTTGTCCTTATTATGTTTTTTGTCACCTTTCATCACTACGAACTTCTAAAACATTGCAATAATTTTGTAACTATTTTATTGTTCACTAGTGTGCACTTAAGTTTAAAGTATTACAGAATGTTTTTTCTATGATGTCTGCATTTGTTTTTATTCGTAAGGCTTTAAATATCTTTTTCATTTACCGACATTTATGTAGTTTTTGTCTGTGTGGCTGTATCGAAGGCCTTTTGCGCCCTTGGGGCCCACTGCGTGGGCGGACAAAGGGCCAGTGAAGGGAGTGGGATTTATCTTTGGCCCTCGCAGTCGACTGTCTGGCGGAAGGTTAATCTCCTGGCCTCCTGTTGCGGGCCGCGGAGGCGCAGTTAATCTCCGAAGTCGCCGCTGAAACGACTGCAGGTCGAGTAGTAACCATTGTTTCCCCCAGACGTGCAGAAAACATTAAATCTTCACGCAACTGGGACAGTCAACCCTGCTCTTCCTGGGTACAAGTGGAACGAGTTGCTTAAGGTAATTCAACCTCCTCCAATTACTTCGTGGGAATACGTGAACATTATACAATCACTCTTATCAATCTAATAGCAATACGTTTATTAAAAATGCATTGTCAGAATTCAAAAACGCACGAGGAAGTGGTAGGTAGGTAATCAGTATTTTCTCCAAACATGCTTGTTACGTGATCCGAAGTTTCGTGATGGTTCGAAGTACAATATTGCACGCCCAAGGGAAAATATTTTGCTTAAACAACAAAAAATAAGTATTGTTATACGTAATATAAACACATTTGCATTCATTATGTACACATACAGGTACCCGGAAGCTCCCGTTTCCAAAGGGTCCAGGTTCTAGGTTGAGTTCCATTATGAATCCAGTTTTTCCGAAGAAAACAAAAAGTCTTTAAAATTGAGTTTAAATGTTACTTCCGGGCGTGAAATTCAAACCGGCGCGGCGTCTGCCAAAGGGCTGAGCGTTGCGTCGTTTCTCTGCGTTTTCGGTGTCGAGTGATAATTACATGCGATAAATAGTAGATCCATACAGTTCCAATCCTTAAGATCATGACACATTCTAATAGCGTTTTGTAGCTAAAATGTCCGTTCATTAAAATATTGAGTTTATTGATTGTTTCTCGGCGTATAATTTGAATTGACATTTTCGTCAGTTCAATTTCATGAAGCCGCTGGACGCCATTTGCAATGGCGAATCTTTGCAGTTCACATCTGGGCAGTCAGTCATCCAATACTACGCGGAATTCATAATTAACTGATAGAAAATGGCGCATGCCCCGTATGACGATTAACAAAATAGAGTACTAATATGGTGTTTGTGAAAAATACAAAAAAATAGGAAAACACTATATTTACTAGGCTGTCCGGGTGACGCCGTGTCCATGACTTCGCCACCTTCGCCATGGACGCGGCGCTACCCGGACGGCCTAGTAAATACTTACTCCGGCCACGGAAACCTACGCTCTCACGGAAAACACTATGTTTTATAAATATTATTATCCATTGCTCGGTCGCTCAGAGAGTTCTATCGGGACACAGACACATATTTGAACCTCCCACCTCCGCATACCATTGAATTGAGAAAAATAAACGACGTGCATTTAAAGTACATATCTACAACCTGTGGCGTAAGAGAAACAGCTAGGCAAACAGAAAGTTTCCCAAAACGCCGCCTATTTCGTCCGGAAATGGTTTCACGAATTATCTCAAAGCTTTGACAGTGACATGCGCTCACCTCCCCCTCGGAAGAGGGAAATGAAAGCCAGGATTCTAGTTTACATCGAACACTATTCGAGATCCTCGAGGCCTCGTGACGTCATGTTCCACTGAGCATCGTATAGCTTGTTTTGCAAAAAAAGGCCCTATTGAAATGCATTCCTAGCGGAAGCAGAAAATACGTCTTATAAGCCCACAGGTTTATGACTAAGCATTATAATGTCCTATGTTGTTTTATGGAAGCTTTTTAAATGCCCATTGTTCCCCAAAATATTTGTATTTCAGACTTTTTTTTCGTCATTCAAGGTTTTTCCTTGGTGGAATCATTAAGAATTTACATACGCATGTACAGAGTCATGTTCTTCCACAGTTATTGAATGTTAACTTTAGCATGTTTTTGTGGAACATTAAAGAATACAAATGTCCCTCTTTCGGCTCAGGGCGAATCTCGACAGACTACCCTTACTTTCTCATCAGAACTCTTTTTTTTAGGATTATCCGTAACTAATTGGGTGTTTGTACATCTGTCAAGTTCTCCGGGACATAATTCATACTGTTGTCCACATCTTCCAAGAAGCATCACTTCTTCATGTGTCGTAATGAAATTCTCGTTTTCGGAACATAAATATGTGTCGCAAGTGTTCATTTATCAAATTTTGCTCTCTCTCTGAGAAACGTTTGTTAACTCACCATTTATTATAGTAAAATATTATAAGGAATGTTTTAAAAAAATCAATATGTCTTTTTACACTTTGCTTACTAGTGATTCCGGGCGCGTCAACTGCTAAGGTCATTAGTCCCGTAGGTGTAGTGCTAGCTTTTTTGCTCTGGAGGTGGCGGTGATTGTGCCCCGCTGGGTGATAAGTTCCGGCGCTGACCTACCGTGGACTAGCGGGGATTTCCTTGAACCAGACATCTCTCACCAGCGAGGCACCGCCCCAGTCGGGACAGGCTCGAAACTCCCGACCGGCATCCCGGCATGTGTAGTAGGGTACTACATATACGTGTACCTGTGTGTAAAGGGTGAGGATAGAACAAGGAAGAGGAAGGTGAGATCGCGCGCGGTCCGTAACCCGTTTGTTATGGTACTGCTCCAGCATTCGCCTGGTGTTGATTGGAGAAACCACGGAAAACTACCGATCAGCCCAGCCGGCCGCTAGAATTCTCCTCCAGACAGCGACAGAACTCGACCTTCCTATGTAGCTAGTGTCGCAAATCCTGTCAAAGTGGGGAGATGAACTCTTGGAATTTCCGGTGAGAGGCGTTGCAGTGACATCAGTTGACGCCCTGAGCCACCTCTCCCCGTTTTACACTTTGAGGGCCAAATGATTTATAATCGGCCCTTTATGTACCTCTTTGCATTGAGGGCCCTCCATTTTTGGTGCTCTTCCATATGTTGCTTCGTGCACTTGTTATTGGCGTAATCACCTTCTGCGCCCGGTTTCACGCCAAGCCCTTTCAATTCGAGCGAAAAATGAAATCTGTCGTAAGCGGCGAATCCCCCGAAAGGCGAAAAACGCTGTAATGCGTCAGCTCATCGAACTGCGAAGCGCTGATACGAGCGCGCGTCCTCGGTATCACTGACGTCTGCGCTCCTTTTACACGACTGCTCTCACACCTCTGCTATCGCTCGCTTTAGAAGCCGCGCCCCGCCTCCTGGCTTGCTCTCGCCTCGCCGTCACCCCGTCGCTGCATGCGCGCCCTTGCGCTTGCAGCCGCGCCACGACACTCGCCCCGTCCCCATGCCTCGCCCACGCGTCGTCCTCACCCCACCACTCTCATTTCGTACTCACGGCGTCGTCACCGTTCTGCCCTAAGCCCTGCCCCACTGTCCGTAGTCTCACCGGTTCCCGCCCCGCCGCGCCCCATTTGCTCACCTCTTTCCCACTCGTCCTCGCCCGCCTTCCCCTGCTGCGCCCGGACCCCGCCTGGGCTCTCGCTCACGGCCACGCCACGCCTATCGTCGCGCCTCCCCGCCCGTCCTCGCCGCGTCTGCCCCGTCCCTCGCCCGTCCTCGCCCGTCGCGCCCGTCTTGCCGTCCTGCCCGTCTCGCCCGGCGGTCTTTCGCCCGTCCTCGCCCCGTCCTCGCGCGTCCTCGGCCGGGGCCCCTTCCCCGGCCCCCTCCCGTTCCCCCCTTTTCGGCCCCCGGTTTTCCCTTCGGGGCCCCGTCTCGCCCCGTCTCGCTCCGTCCTCGCCCGTCCTCGCCCCGTCCTCGCCCGCGTCTCAACGCGTCCTCACACCAGTTCTGATCTCGTCCCCGCACCACTCACACCTCGTCCTCACCCCACCCCATCTCTCCCCCGCCTCCGCCCTCACCTCGTCCTCGCGGCGCGGCGTTGACGCTGATAAATGTCCTCCCTGCGGATCCTCGCCCTCCGCCCCGTCGGAGGCGTTTCCTGCTTCCGTCATCGAGATATCGACTGCGTCTGCGCTCGTGTCGGCTGCGGAGTAGTGCATTACAGCCTTTGACGACCGACGCACGACATGTTTTTGAACTATTCGGCGAAGGGCAACGTTTGGTCCCAGCCAGAGTCAACGGCGCTGCGACACGGCCACCTCCGCCAGCTTTCAAGTTCACCCGGTGGTTTTTAGTCTAATTTCATATTTTACTATTGATGGAGGGAGAGGTGATGGGTAAATTGTGACAGTAAAGGTGTTGGAGACAGGCATGCACAGAGGGGACAGATGATCCTCCACCTGAACATTTAGAAAGGGTCTTTAGTCGTAAGAAAGAAAATATTTTATTTCTGATTTATGCTCAATCCCTGACGCCCATTTTGTATTTTACAATAATTGTTATACAATTGAAGAAAGTGTTGTGCAGACCATGTGCCAAACCTGTAAATGGTTGGCATAAAATCAGTTGTTAATTATATCTTTGAAGTTATAATTCCAATAATTCTTGATAGATCAGAATTTCCGGGTGCGCCAATTGCTATGGTCATTAGACATTAGACCGGAAGTGTACTGAATGTTGTATCGCGGGTCGTGGCAGTGATATTTCCCCGCTAGATGGCGAGGTCCGACGCCCACCTACTCGTCAGTTTTTTTTTTTTTTCAACCAACCAGCGCCGGAGTATCGCCCCAGTCGGGGCTAGCTCTAAGCTCCCAAATGGTCACCCGAGATCTGTGTTAGTGTAGTGCATGTGGGTGTAAATGTATGTAAGTAAGAGCTGATGATAGGACAAATAAGAGGAAGGAAAGAACGCGGGCGGTCCGTGGCCCGTTTGTTAGGGTACTGCCTCGGCATTCGCCTGTTATTCAACGGAGAAACAACAGAAAACTCCTGATCAGAGCAGCCGGCCGCTAGAATTCTTCCTGCAGTGAACGGCTAAATTCGACGTAGCTAACTAGCTAGTGATGAAAAAAATCTTGCCACCGTCGGGACTCGAGCCCTAGAAGTCAGAGGCAGTGACATCAATTGGCGCCCAGAGCCACCTTAGTCGATAATTAATTTAATTCTTCTATCAGTATATTTTATTTACATTCATGTGAAGTGTGGTATATGTAAGCAAAACAGTTGAATGGTAAAAGGGGCCCAGAAATGCAGTTGCCCTCCACGTTTTCGGCTGTGCCCGCTCGTGGCGTTGGATATTGACGTCGGGGGCGGAGACGTCTGTGGGATTAATAGCAGAGATGTCGGCGACAGCTCTGCCTCGAGAGATCGTATTGACGCCCCGCGCTGGCAATGTGGACAGCCTCGGGTCGAGAGTAGTTCGGTGCTTGCAGTGGTGGTGGAAAGGGCGCTGCAGACGATGGTTGTGGTTCAGACTGTATTAGGTTACGAGAGCAGGCCCAACTTAAGTGGGGCCCAGAACATTTTTCCTTTAATACCTTTCCTTTCATGTATTCATTTTTCCTTCAACACATAAAAGCATTATGTTGTGGAAATACGGTGCACTTAAAAATATATTAATAATTAATGACAATAATAAGAAAGGGGAACTTTTGTTGGAAATGTGGGGTCCCTCTGGATCTACTGCCAAAGGCCTATTTTCTCTGAGTTCCCCTGCGTGAATGTGTGTATGATTGGGTTTTATGTCACTGGGAGTGATGGTAGTGGTGTGTGTGTGTGTGTGTGTGTGTGTTTGTGTGTAAGATACTGTTGTCGTGGGTGTGGTGATAGTAGTAGTGGTGGTGATTACATGACGCTAGTGGTAGTGGAGTTTTATGATCTCTTACCAAACCAGGTATCTCCCACCAGCGGCGCACCGCCCCAGTCGGGGCAAGCTTTATGCTCCCGAACAGTTTCCTGGAATGTGGCATTGTAGTGCATGTAAGTGAGTGTGTGAATGTGTAAGGGGTAAGGGTAGGACAAGGAAGTGGAAAGAAAGATCACGCGCAGTTCGTGGCCCGTTGGTTTGGGCATTCGTCTGGTGTCTATCGGAGAAACCACGAAAAACTACCGATGAAAGCAGCCGACCGCTAGAGTTCTCCTCCGAGCAGCGGATATGTTTGTGGTGAAGCTGGTGATGGTGACCTCGGGGAGCAGAGGCCGCAGGGTGGCGCCCCCGACGGTAGCGCAGCCGATTGATTGGTTCGGAGCGGAAGCGGAAGTGGAAGTGGAAGCGGGCGCTGGCGCCCCGCCGGGGCCTCCGTCGCAGCCGCTCCCGATATCAAAAAGCTCTTTGGCGAAGCCGCGGGGCGTCTTGGATCTCCTTCCGCGTTCGCGCAGCGCACTCGTGGGGGCCGAGTGACAGGGGAAGTCGGCGCGATTACCTTCCCGAGGGGAAATATAAACGGACAACAACTGGTGGTGCTAAAACAGCGTGCACTTTCTCGCCCGTGCTTTCACGCAAAATTACGCAAAAAATATTCAAATTTTCGAAATATATTACGTTTCCTTTTTTCAAAATATATCTTTGTGGAACTCATTTTATTAAGAGTAATTCTTCATAACTGTAGTTGTAGGAAGACACCGAAAACATTTTGAATTTTCGAACAGGTGGACTGACGGACACACTGACAGGCAGACACACTGACAGGCAGACACACAGACAGGCAGACACACAGACAGGCAGAACACAGACAGGCAGAACACACAGACAGGCAGACACAAGACAGGCAGACACAGCAGACGGCAGACACAAGTCAGACAGGCAGACACCAGAAAGGCTCATAGACACACAGACAGGCAGTCACACAGACAGGCCAGACACACAGACAGGCAGACACACAGACAGGCCAGACACAACTGACAGGCAGACACACTGACAGGCAGACAACTGACAGGCAGAACACCAGGCAGGCAGAGCAAACTGCAGGCAGTACACACAGTCGGCAGTCACACCAAGGCAGTCACACAGACAGGCAGTCAACAGACAGGCAAGTCACACAGACAGGCAGACGTTTTGCCTTTTGTTATACGTACGTCTCCTGTTATATATCTCTCCATTGTGTAAGCGGTACCGAGAAAGTAAAAATTAAGCTAAAACACCGTTTCTGGGATTATTTTCTCAAAGCACACATAGACTTAAAGTGACTGAACTCGAATGTAAGAAATGCGTAGAACCTGTATGAGCGGAAAATATTAATAGAGATATTTATTCGACATAAAATAAAAATATATTTTATACAATGTTGTGGGTGAAACAATGACTTATTTAATATTTATCGGTCGATATGATTTTATTTTTTGCTGGAATTTGTCGTTAATTTTAAACAGCTTAGTCTCTGCAAATTGATCTCTGAACTGTTTGATGAACAGTTATAATTATTCACCAGTCGACATATTTAATTTTAAAATTTTTATTAACAAAACTATTATTCTATGTTAGCGCTTTGCACTTGAGGCGGTTGAATTTTCTGAGTGTTATAAAATTCTTCATTTAAGTTTATAAGTGAATGTAAAATTCTTAATTCATTCACCTTCCAACGGGTGATAGGAAAATTGTCCGTTCTGTACACTTTTTCTTCACGAAAATGAATCTCCTCTGATCTGCATTTGAACACATTTCAAAGTAAAAGTGACCAAATCATATTGTGACAAAATCTGAAGTGTTTGTCGAGCCGCATTTGGTTCTACGCAACATTGAAATGCAATGAATGTGTAACGCGTCAGAGGTTTTAAAACAGGCTTAATACCTAAACATTGTTGCTGATGATGTTGAAGACGAGCCTCGTGTGAGGTCAGGGCAATAACTTGTCACTGCATCGTCTCTGATCGGGTTTGAATCCTGAAGGTGGTGGATTTTTCGACTGTGTCTTCTTACATAGGTCAAATACAGCTAGTACTTCGAGGAGAACTCTCGCAGCCAGCTGCTCTGATCTGTAATTCGGTAATTTCCGTTGTTTTTCCGATCAATACCAGACGACTGCCGGAGCAGTACCTTAACAAACAAGCCACGGATCGGGCGCGATTTTTCCTTTCTCTTCTTTGTGTCTTCCTACCCCTATCGCGCGCGCGCACACACACACACACACACACACACACACACATACACACACAGACACACACACTCACACTCACGCACACACACTCACGCACACCCACACGCACACACTCACGCACACACACTTGTGTGTATCCTTACTGCCGCACATGTCAGAAGACCAGTCGGGAGCCTAGAGCGTATCCTGACTCGAGTAGTGCGTCTCTGGAAGAGATATTAGGAAGGGGAAACCTCCGTTACCCGCAGTGTAGGTCCGCGTCGGATCTCACGTACCAGTGGAACAGAGTCATCTCTGTTCATAACGCACATTTATCTTACATTCCTAGTTACCTTAGTATTTCACATACCAATAAACCAATCAACGATGAAACAGTAGACGGGAGAGGTGAGCCGGGAAATGGCACCCGCTGTCTGTTCCGTGGTCGAAGCCCCGCCCCTCCGCGTGCAGCGGCGCGTGCTGTCGCAGGCAATCGCTGGAGAGCACTCGCACGAAGTGGCGCCTGGCAGGGCTGCAGCGGAGCAGATGGGTCGCCTCCAGTTCACCGCATTGACGCGCCCCCCCCCCCCCCCCACGGAGGCTGGCGATGATCGAAAAACCGGATGAACGCGGTCACGCGAGCGCGCCAACCAGTCCTCGTAACCTGTCTTATCGACTTATTCTGGTAGTGCCTATTTCTGTACCGGCATTACATCCCGTAAATGTTTAGTGCCACGTTTTCAATCCGCCCGGCAGGTGTCTATAATTCTTCCCTCCCTGATTGACAAGGATCCCGTCGCCCAACTATCAATCGGATTGCGCGGGATTCTCACGCCAACCCTTACGATCTCCCCCTCTAGACGGACACGTACCCCAGCCGCGGATAATGGGAGTACAGTTGTATGATGGTGTGCTGAGTTAAAGGAGAGTAATAGTACAAGAACGGGAAGATAAGATCCCCACGTGTCTCGTGGCCCGGTTTGTTTGGACTATATCTCTGCGTCGTCGGCATTTGCGTGGCAGTAGTCCTGTGGATAAAGTACCTTCTCTAGTTAGTCTCAGCGGCCGCTAACGTCTCCTCGCAGACAGCGACTAAAGTTTGACGCATCCTTCTCAGTTAAGGTGTCGAAAATCGTGCCCGAACGTCCGCGCTAGAACTAGGGGACTTCGTGGGCGCAACTGACCTTAGCATTTCACGTGCCATCTTAATTACTAATGCATCAAATAAATCAATCAATAAATCAGTCAATCTTCCCCCTCTTCGCATTCTTAGGACACCAGCGAAGGGCATCCTCATTAAGTCTTTGTCTAGTAGGGAAAGAATTGGAAGATGTGTTAATGATACAAACCTATTAAGTCTCTAGCGAGAAAGAAATATAAAACATTATCGAAATCAATTAGAAACAAGGGTTTTTTTTAAGAAAATATGTGAAGAATTTGGAGTAGACTTCAGAAATAAAGATTACTGAAACAAAAGTAGGCTTGTGAGGGAATGATAAGGAAGTGATGACGGAATGAAAACAGATGAAGAATAACCATACAGATGGGAGAATTTAAAATAAAGAAGAGAACTGGAAGGAAAATATAATGTGACCAGAGCAGGAAACCAAAATAAAAATGATATTTAATTTGGGAATTTTTATTAAACACACAGAATGTAGGTTATTTACCGCGCCGACCGTTAAGTTGTTTCTTTGACTACTTTTAAAGAAAATTTTTTAAATGTTTGCTTTGAGCTGTGGTTTCTGTTCCTTCTTATCTCTAATTTTCATTCTTTTATTTTAATTACCACCCTTTTATTTTTTTTCTTTTCATAATTTTTTCTTAATTTCGTTCGAAGCCTTTAGCTTTAAATTTTTCTGGGTTTTTCTTTTGCACAACGTTCGCTCATAAAAGTGAGATAGGCCTAGACTGTACTTTATTTTACACTATTGAATTAATGCACCTTTTTCTTTCTCAATATTAATAAGACACTAATAAATTTAAATCTTCTGCCTTGTCAACCGAGGAAACTCGTCAAGCTATCTTCACTTCACTACTAACAGGATTGGTTGTCTCGTTTCTCAATTTTCATCTTCTTCCTTTCTTTGCAGCAGCTCAGGTAAGGATCTCATTTGGCGAGCCGGCGCACTCTGCCGCTGCATTTCGCGCGTGAAGGGCGGTGGGGGAGGGAGGCAGGGTGAGCTTGCGAGTGGCGTTTCTATGCGATCTGAGCGGAGCAGGCCTCGCCCCCCCCCCCCCCCCCCCCCCTTAGTGCGGGGTCTGGGCATGCCATCCGAGCAGCAGCGCATAAACCGCCCCCGCCGCCTCGCGGAACACAGCATGACGCCAAGGCCGGCTCCTAGGAGAATTTCACTTCGGGAGATCAGTCGACTTGCTCTAGTTGGTGGTACGACACGATCTGTCTTTATACATCGCTTGTTGATGTGAAATAAATGATTCGTCTAACAGCGTTAGGGCATTGTCTATGACAGTCTTATACCCAAAAACAAACACATAACACCTAAAAGAAAATTACATGAATTCATTCTCCGACACCCTCAACATCTGCAAGTTCCCTTACAAAAATTAATAGTTAACAATAAAAAATCCGTACCCGCG